>PVKU01005493.1:0-122453 GCA_004027475.1 Anoura caudifer
GGAGGGAGGGAGGGAGGGAGGGAGGGAAAGAGAAACATCAATTGGCTGCCTTCTTGTATGCATCCCAACCCTGCCTGGGGGGTCAAACGCTCAACCTGGGTATGTGCCCTGCCCGGGAATCGAACCCAAGACCTTTCAGTCTATGGAACTATGCTCCAGCCAACTGAGCCACACTGTGCAGGGCTTAATTTCATTTTTAACCACATTTTTTGCAGCTGACTCTTTCCCTCTGGGATCACTTTTACTATTGTGAAGTACATCCTTTATTAATTTATTCTGGAGTGGTCTCAAAGGATTAATTCCCTCGGTTTTTGTATGCGTGTAAAGGTGTATGCCCCATCTTAAACCTTAAATATTAGGGCAGTTTTTTGGCTATGGAATCTGGGTCAGTACCTATTATCATTCAGCACTTAAAGATATTATCTCTGAATTTTTTGTTAGGAGAAATTTATTACTGTATTTGTCATTCTTGACCCCCCACTGCTGGTGACAAAGGACTGGGCTATTAAGATGCAGCCTGCACTCCTGTAAGAAGGTTGCAGGCTGGCTCTGCCCCTGTGTCCCTCCTCCTGTTCCACGACCAGCAGGCCAGCCCTCCATGCTCCTCAAGGCAGTGAGAGAAGCGTGGGAGCGCACAGGGGGCGGGGCCGAGGGACGTCTGCACTTTTGCAGACACCAGACACGCAATTTATTCTTGTACTGCGATGTATTCCTTAGTGTACTGTTTGTATTACGACTGTAAACCTACTTTAGCCCACCCCTGAATAACATACATGTGCACTGAGAGTTTTCATGAAGGGTATCGTACTCTGCATTCTTTACCAACCAGTCTTTTTTCCCCACTTGAACTTAGTAGTAGGCATTATACTAAGTCCATACATACAGATTCTGCTTCATAGGACTTAAGAAAAATGTTAAGCAAATAAGCTTCGATGAACAAGAAAGCAAACATTTTATGCCTTTACAACTTTCTGTCTATAGAGATAAGCAATTCTTTCTATTTTCTGTTTTCTAATCATTTTCTTCGTGAGTCTGTGTCATGACATGAATTTGGTGGTATCAATTAACTCTCATCTATTTAAAATCAGAAAATTTAACACTCTTATATTACCTCCTACCTCACATGTATTCCCAGAGGTGGTTATATTTTTTCGTTGTTTTATTGATCACCTTTAACATAATGAATATCCAATGTTGTCTTCTGTGCCTCATCTACTGGGTAATTATAAAACATTAAAACCAATAGGAATTCTGCTTCCAGCTATGTCACATTAGCTTATAACAGATCAGCCCTCCTGCTAAGAATAACTACAGAGCTGGATTTTAAAAATACATTTGCTAAATGCAATGTGGTATCCTAATTGATCCAGTACTTTTTAAAAGGATATTAGTTAAAAAAATAGGTGAAGTCAAAATAAAATCTGAAATTTTGTTAATAGTAACATGCCAATCTTGGTTCCTTAGTTTTGACATAGAAGGTGTTACATTAGGGGAAGCCAGGAATGCTCCACACTGTTCCTGCTTCTTTACTGTGAATCTAAAGTTGGTCCACAATAAAACATTTATTAAAAGAAAAAAATGTATGGGCTCTGGAAAGCTGCCAAGACAGAAAGATTTCTGGGGCCAATATAGCAAAGAGAAGTAAGTACAGAGGAAAGTCAGTCATTCGTGCAGTTTTTAATGTCCAGAAATTTGCTGATTCTTAAAGAGACAGGTAAGGGGCCAGGAGGCAGAGAGAGGGTCAGAGATGCAGAACAGAAAGCGAGAGTCCCAAGTCTGAGAGGCTAAGAATCCCAGGCAACCTCACATGGCCCGAAGAATGAAAGTTGAAGTGTAGGGTCTATCAAGCTGAGTAACCCTGGAAGACATTCCAGTAATTCCCTAGGACAATTCCCTATAAGTAAAAATAAACCAAAACAGACCAGTTTTTCGGCTTCAAGACTGAAGCCCAGGTTCAAATAAATTTAATCCTTGTCTGGATTCAGGGGCGCTGCCTGCCATCTCTGAAAGAAACCATCACCCAGAGCCTCAGATTACCTGCACAGTTTTCATTCCACAACATCCATAATTCAGTCAAAGATTACTTGGGCCCTGGCCAGCATGGCTCACCCGGTTGGAGTGTCATCCCATAAACTGACAGGTCTCAGGTTTAATCTCCGGTCAGAGCACATACCTAGCTTGTGGGTTTCATCTCCAGTTGGGGCCCCAGTTCAGGTGTGTATGGGAGGCAGCCAATCAATGTTCCTTTCTCACATCAACATTTCTCTCTCTCTCTCTCTCTCTCTCTCTCCCTACCCCTGTACCCCCCTTCCCTTCCTCTCTCTCTAAAAACAATGAAAAAATGTCATCAAGAGAAGATTAAAAAAATTACTTGGTATAATAATAGGCAAGATCAAATGACAAAAATACAAAAAAAATCAATAAAAACAGACCTATTAAGATAGTGAGAAGAAAAGCCAAAGAGTAGGAGAAAATATTTGCAAAAGACATATCTAATAAAGGTCTGTTATCCAAAAAATACAAAGAGATCTTAAAACTCAACAATAAGAAAACAAACAATCCAATTAAAAAAGGGGCCAAAGACCTTAACAGACACCTTACCAAAGAAGATGTACAGATGGGAAAAAAAAATATATGAAAAGATGGTCCACATCAGGAAAATGCATATTAAAACAACAAATGAGACACATATGTAATTAGAACAGCTAAAATCCAAAACACTAACACCAATGCTAACGAGGATGTGGAACAACATGAACTCTCATTCATTGCTGGTGGGAATGCAAAATGTTGCAGCCACTTTGAAAGATGGTCTGACGGTTTCTCACAAAACCAAACCTACTCCTACCATGTGCTCCCCCAATCACACTCCTTGGTATTTACCCAAAGGAGCTGAGGACTAAATCCACACAAAAACCTGCGCATGGATGTTTATACCAGCTTTATGCAGAATTGCCAGAACTTGGAAGCAACCAAGACATCCTTCGGTAAGGTGAATGAATAAACAAACTGTGGTACCTACAGACAATGGAATCTTATTTGGAGTTAAAAAAGAATGAGCTATCAAGACATGGGAGAAACTTGGATGAATATTACCAAATGAAAAAAGCCGATCTGAACAGGCTACATAATGTATGATTCCAACAATATGATGTTCTGGAAAAGGCAAAACTATGGAGATGGTAAAAAGATCAGTGGTTGCCAAGGGCTTGTGGGGGAGGGGGGTGATGCATAGGTGGACAGTGAAACCCTTCTTATGATACTATAATGGTGAATATGTCATTAACTGTGTGTCAAAACTCAAAGCAAACGCCACCAAGAATGAACTCTGCTGTAAGCTGTGGACTCTGGGTGATGGTGACATGTCACTGCTGGTTCATTGGATGTAACTGCTATTGAGCCAGATGTCGACAGGAGGAGAGGCTGTAGGTGCTGGGCGGGGAGGGGTATTCGGGAACTCTCTGTACTTTCCACTCAATTTTGCTGTGAACCTAAAACTAAAAAATAGTCTATAAAAACAAACAAAAAAAACAGACCCACAGGAAAACCAAACATTGGAGTTTCAGATAAGCACTTCGGAATAACTATTCTTTCTATGTTCAAGAAAGTAGAAGATTGATAATTTCGTCAAACAAAGAAAGTAATTGGGGCATTTTTAGGATGCTAGTTGTGTTTTGTTTCTTGATGTAGATAATAATATTTATCAAGCTGTTCCCTTCGTTTGTGAATATAGACAACTCTTTAATAAAACAATTTATTCTTGGAAAATAAACAGGACAGTTGACCCTTGAACAGGGAGGGGTCAGGGGCCCTGACCCCCATGCAGTCCAAAATCCAAGTGCAGCCCTGATGGGTGTGGCTCAGTGGGTTGGGTGTCATCCCACAAAGGTGGCCAGTTTAATGCCCAGTCAGGGCACATGCCTGGGTTGCAGGTTCCATCCCCAGTTGGGGCACTTAGGAGATTGTTCAATGTTTCTCTCTCATATTAATGTTTCTCTCTCCCTCTTCCTCCCTCCTTTTCCCTCTCTCTAAAAATAAATAAACAAACAAAATCTTTTTTAAAAAATCCAAGTGTAACTACTAGTCAACCCCCCATATACTCAGATTCCCAACCACAGATCAAAGATACAGGTGACCCTTGAATGATATGATTTGATCTTTGACCTGTGCAAGTCTGCATACATGTGGATTTTTAAATTTTTATTATTATCAGAGGGTCTAAGCAGCTATCTGGTGGAAGCAAGATGTTAACTGCAGATGTCTCAGACTCCTCGATCCTCTGTGCGGCCCCTCTCAGACAGAACACAAATGCATACACGGTCAGGTGCTGGAGTACCCAGACGTGCCTCTGCTCAAACATTTCATGAAATGCTTGGTGACTGGGCACTCTGTTATTCTGTTAAAATATAACTACACTCCCCACACATTAAGTCATCAGTCAGTCACACTTAAGTGTGAATGACCTTCACATCTTTTTGTCAAACCAACTCTTAATTGGGAGACTGGTGTTGGAAGCTTAATGAGGACCGAGGAGCCCTGAGGCTTGAGGAAGGAGCCACAGGCCCAGAGGTCAGTGGCCAGGTGCTTCGAAGGCAAACTTTGGCCACCTACACAGCATGGCACATCACGGTTTTATATTTGTTCTCCATCACAGCTCTGGGAGGCAGGGATTACTATCATCTCACTTGATATAATGAGGAAACTGAGGCACAGGAATGCTAAGTGATTTCTCTGAGATTGTTCAACTTACGAAGGGCAGGGGCCAGACAGAATCCAGGTCTCCCAAGCCCACACCTTGCCCTTGTCTATGGCCCTCTCCAGCCACTGCCCGGCTGGCCCTGCTTTACTCCTGCCCACCACCAGTTCCACAGAGTCCACCAGGGCCGCCCAGCCCTCACATCCCTCCTTTCTGTCCATTCGCCGGAAGCTCCTGCAGTTGAGCCCAGATTTGTCACAGCAAAGGAAAGAAGAGGAAAGGTTGTTGTTTCCAACCATTTGCAAGAATATCTGAGTTAAAAATGGAAGATTTGTCATTTGCATGGGGAAGGGAGGCGGGGGAGAGGAAGCATTGTAAGGTGTTGGTAATGTAAAAACATAAGTATGCTGTTATTTATGTAATTAGTTATTGCTTTCATTATGGGTGCAGCCTTAATGGTTATAGTATTTATGTATAATTACCTTAATATTCACTGAAATTTCCAAGTAGCTCCCTAATTAACTGTCTCAAATATATAATTACATTGCATCTTTACGCAAGACTTGCCTAATTAATGTAGTTACACCACTTCTTTTGTGAATGTGCATTATTAAATGCTCTTTGCATCATTCTTCTGACTTCTTGTAATTCACGCTTTACAAAAATTAAGACCCCAAATTAGAAACCTTCACAAGCAGAATCCAGCAGCAAAGCAGAGGCGCAGAGCTACTCTGGAAAAAACAAGGACTTGCTAAGCCTCATTATGAGTTTCTCGTTACACAACCTTCCAACTTGGAGGTGAGAGGAGCCCGCTTACCAGGGCTCATTAGGACAGGCAGCCTCGGAGTGAGGCCCTCAGGTCTTGACTCTCCTTGTTTAACTCAGGCTACTGCCCTCAGGGTCAACCTGCCCTTCGCAGGGAAGGCTACCTTTTGTCCTGGGACTTGCTCATGACAGTGGGCTGAGCACTGGTCCTACATCCCCTTCTGGCTAGTGTGTCGGATGCAACCTCTCTGAGCCTTGGTTTCCTAATCTGCAAAATCGGTACAATGACAAATGCCCATCTCCTCAAAAAAGTGCTGCAAAAATCAAATGAAGTAATGAACATGACAGAGGTCTGCACTATATAATGAATGCATTATATGAATGCAAGGGATTATTTCTAGAACCGCTCAGTCTTGCTACCAGAGTGGTCTCACAGAAGGTACTGGTTATTCAGTGCCACAGAGCAAACCACCCAAACTCAGTAGCTTAGAACAAGCCCATGTTATTTAGTTCACAATTGTGTGGACGGACAGTTTGGGCCAGCTCAGATGGGTGATCTCTCTGGGCAGAACCAAACCCTACCGTTCTCAGGTAGCCCCCATCCATGCCTGTGGCCACTATGGAATCACCAACTCCCTCTCCACAGGGCCTCTTGTCCTCTACCAGGCTAGCTTGGGCATGTTCAGCGTTGGAAGTGTTTCCAGCCTAAGATCAAACTCTACAAAGCTTCTAGACCCATGACTTGTACTATGTCCCTTCCAGCACATTCTATTGGTCAGAACACCTCACCGTCCCAGCCCAGATCCAAGGGCTGGGGAAGCATCGGGCTGGGGAAAGTTTGTGCCATTTGCAGTATCACTCCAGGCTGACCTCCAACCCATTTCTCAGAAGCAAACCAATTCTTCAACTGACCGATAACCAAGGGCTTAGTGAGTACCTGCTATGGACTTCGCATCATGGGAGAACCCACAGGGGATCCAGAGGTTTTACACAGAGTAGCCCCAAACTACTGAGCAGCAGCTGAGGAGGCAAAGCCAACAAACAGGAATGAAATAAAAACAAAGTGCATGCAAACTGTGAGACACAGTCAAAACGCTCAGGAAGGAGGGACCAGTAGGGGCGTGAGAGGCTTTGTGGAGCAGGAAGGGTTGGAGCGGTCAAGGCGAGGAGGCCGCCATGGACCAGGCCAAAGGCAGGTGGTGACAATGGACTTCATGGGCAGGAAGCAGTGAGACAATCAAAGAAGAGAGTGAGGTTCATGCTGGAAATGCCCTTGGCAGTTTTTGAACTTGATGTGGGGGACCATGGGAAGGCAAAGTGGGGTTTGAACAGATCCATGAACAACTATTTACTATTAAAATTAAGCAGACATTTCCCAAGAGCCTAGGAACTTCCCCCAGTTAACCACACAGTTCGTTCCTCTTCATTTAGGTCCTTCTCAGGGAGGTCTTTGCCACTGCCCCATGCAGGCTCACACACATGTACATATGTGTGTCACTCAAACACATACACAACATATACCCCTTCACTTGCCCCTTATTCTGCTTTATTGTCTTCGGAGACATCGTCACTCTCTGCTTTATACTGTGTTACATACCTCTGCGTGTCTTTGCCTCTGGTCTATCTCTTCTTTCCCCCAGGACCATGAGCTGCGTGAGGGCAAAGACTCATCCATTTTGCGGGGAGTTGTGTCGTTCCTCAGCCCCTTGATTATACCTGGCATATAGCAGGCCCTCAATAAACATCTGTTGAATGAACAAGCGATAAAAGGAATGTATACTATATGCCAGGAACCAATCAGCTGTGTCCAGTCTTCACCCAGAGCAGTGTCAAAATCCATAACCAGAGTGACTATGAGATACTGGAAGAAATAGCATGGAATTTCATAATCATTCCCGAACGCATTATCGTGGAGGGAAAATCAGCCCATCTCCACTCACCACTTCTATCACTATGTCCTCAGAGGCTGACAGGGTGGGGTGCATGTAGCCTGGAAACGGCGCTGTCTAGAGACAAGGGCTGGACTATACAACTATTGACATAACCATAAACAGTGGGAGGGCATCTTCATTTTTACAGAGGAGAAAACTGAGGCTCAGAGAGACAAAGCCACATAGCTCATTAAAGATGATGGGACTCAAACCCAGGTCTTTTGTCATCAGATAAGATCCTATCACACCCTGGCCAAATTGGCTCAGTAGGTTGGAGCACCACCCCCTAAACTGAGAGGTCGAGGGTTCGATCCCTGGTCAAGCAGGGAATGCCTGGGTTGCAGGCTCAGTCGTGTATGAGAGGCAACCAATCAGTTTCTCTCTCACATCGATGTCTTCCTTCCTCTCTCTTCCTCCCTTCCCCCCTCTCTAAAATCAATGAGCATGTCCTCAGGCGAGGATAAAAACAAACAAATGAAAAAGCTAAGATCCTATCCCACCACCACAGTTGCTACAATACAGGGGTGGCTGAGTGAGGACTCTGAGTCCTGCCCTGTAGTAAGCCAGGGAGAGTGAGGAGGGCAGGACTTAAATGGGGCAGGGGGAGGTTTACCCCCATCCATTGCAAGGACCCCATGTGGTCTCTGTCAAGACACTGGGTCATAATGACTCCAGAGACCTCAGTGCGAAATGCTAACCCCCAGAGCTGTGCAACAGAGGAAAAGACAGCAAGTCCATGAAAAGCTCAATGAGCAGGGAGGGTGACAATGGGAAATAGAGATGAGAATTTGCACTTGGAAATGTGGGTGTCACTCCCAGCTCCATCACTCCATGCCCTGTGTTCTTGGGCAAACCCCTCAACAGCCTGAGCCTCAGTTTCCTCATCTATAAAATAGGAATAATGTCTGCCCTAACTTCTGAAAAGGTTTTTAAGAGGATTGAATGAGATAAAGTATGTAAAAATCACTTTGTAAATATGTAAAAAGCCAGACAAACGTTAGGTATTATCATTCCCTCTACACCAAAGAATGACGGTCACCCTGCAGGTCTCTACTCTCCTTGACTGCACATAACCCAACATGAAGACAAAGTCTTCCTCGTACAACAAACACACCACACAGCCTCTCGGCGCCCGATGGTCTCCTACGCGGTACCGAGGGGTTTAATAACAGGCACGGGCACCTGGCACCACGGAGGCACCTCAGCCCACATTTGTTGACTCATGAACTTGATTTTAGCCTAATTCTGCCACTGCCTCGCTCTGGGATGTGACCAAACCATTTCACCACTTTGGGCTTCACAATTGTTGCTACACAATGAGAAATCCGGACTAGATGGGTCACTTCCAAGCTCCAGCCTGAAGGAGTTCTGAAACTACTAACTTTCCTTGAAAAGGGACTTTAAACTATTTATAAACCAGTGGAAAACACGCACTGTATTATGTATCAAACATTAACCCATTGGATACCTTCAATACCTTAATTTAAATCCTTGCTGATTTTAAAGTAAGAAAATCTTATAACTTGGAACTTAAGAAATTTATTTTAATAATATACTGCTTTTATGACTTCCATATTGGGGTCCCATAAAGGATTTCTTTTGAAAAAGAATATATACTGATAAAAACAAGTTTAAAAATCACTGAACCAAAGGATCTCTATGGTCATTTCAGCCTCTGAAATAGCTCTGATTCTGTGGGCGCACACAGAACAGAATCCCTGCTCTTCAAGGAGAGCCATCTTCCTGAGACGATGAAAAGCAAAACATGAGAAAATGCAGCACAAGAAAACTCTGCTGGCTGTTCCCTTTACTCACAGTATTATCTATATACGTGCTTCTCAGAATCAAACCTACATTTCCTAGTCTCCCTTGCATCTTGGTGTGGTCATATGACCAAGTTCCGGCCAATGGGGTTATAGACAGGGGTAGAAGTTGGGTGCATGTATGTATACACAGAGTTCTCAGTAAATGTACTTAAAAGGAAGAGATCCGTCTCTCCTCTGCCCTTTTCTCCTTTTTGCTGGTTAGAATGTAGGACTCACAGTCGGAGCTTAGCAGCCACTTTGGACCATGAGTTAGCGGTTCTATGTGGAGGATGGCAGAGCAATAAAATAGAAGAAACTCAGCCCCTGATGCTGGTGGACCACCTACCTGGACCTTCACATGAGAAATAAATATTCATCTGATATAAGCCACCGTTATTTAAGGGATTTCTGCCACTCGCAGCCAAAACTAATCCTAACTAATACAACAACCTATCATTATGTACTTAACTTCCCCCAAAGAGCAATAAGCTCCCTGCCATCCACCCTCTAGAGGCCATGAAACGTGATCTTTATTTGTGCTTTGTGGAGAGGCCACCAGTAGTTCACACGAGTAAAAAGTGACTGTCAGAGCTGGTTCTTCACCCTGTACTCTTCTCTGAGCCTCAGCTCCCACAGGTGCAAAATGGGGATAAAAACTCCTGGCTAAGGCTGTTTGAGGGAGAGGTGGGGTGGGGCAGTCATTGGATCCATCCCTTAACTCACAAATGGCTTCAAATGCAACCTTTGCACATTATCTCCAAGTGAGGAATTATCCCTATCAGAGCAATACTCGACAGGACCGGCCGCGGAGACCAGACACCTTCCAGCACGTGTCCTGCTACCATTTTATAAATATATAGACAAACCCTGTCAATACCTATGACTAGGAACAAATTTAGCATAAAGTAAATGAGCATAAGCTTCACCTGCTCTTGCAAACCACTTTAAAGACCCGGAGAGAGGCCCTTACAATTTGTTCACATGACCTTGTGTTCTTATAAAATTTGCAGAAGATATTTTAGCCCGAGTCAAGTAAGACTTCTCCGTTTCCCACTCTGACTTCCCTTTTGAACTTCCACTTGGGCAGTGGAGGAATGGCTGAGGGCATTTAGTTCAGGTTTTGTGGGGCATAGCTGCGTGGTGTGCAGCACCTCCTCGTACATTTGACTGCTAATGATCCTAGCGTAGCAATGGCTGCCAGGAATACTCAACTCGCAGAGCACGTCAGAATCACACAAGAGAAAAACTAAACAGAGGTGTTCCCAAATGTGACAAAATTTAGAAAAACCTGTGAGACCTTGGGCTAGCTAATCAACTTCTCTGTGCCTCAGTTTCCTTAACCGTAAAATGAAGATTATAGAGTCCAACTCATGGAGTGCTTGCAAAGATTAAAGGCGATAACTGTTCCTGCTATTATTATCACCCTGAAACTGGAAGAGTTTTCTGTCTGCTTCCCTGTCGGAGCCAATCCTGCTCCTGAAGCTCTCCAGCGATGGTCTCCCTACTCGCCATTAGAAAGCCAGTCCTACTTGTCACCGAGATGCCCCTAACCTGCAACACAGAGCAGCACAGGGCTGTAGGAAATAGTGCAGCTACACCTCTTGTGAAGCTGCAGAAAAACCACACAACCAAACAAACAGCCCCCCGCCCCAAATCTCACCCTGAGCACCTCACAAGACACATTGACACAGCTGGGTAAATCGCAGAGGTTGATTATCCTGAAGATCAACTGATGTCTCGTGTGCACGTGAGACGACAAACACGGATGCTTCCATTGAACATGAGACAAGCACCACATCAGTGAGTGAGTCCTATATGCTCAATACAGGTGACGCATCAGGCTTCTCCCTCAACTCATGACATCTGTTCCACCAGCTCCAGCTTCCCACTTCTAGAAAATGTAGATCTGCAGGGAATGAAAAAAATACCAGGAATCGGGCATTTCAAACATGACAACAAACAGGCAGGATCAGCGGGCAGGGTCCCCTTCCAGGTCTTTTTGTAGACACTTGAGGGTCTACACTCATTCACAAGAGAAATGCTGGAAGAGCTATTTCTCTTTAAATATGTAACTATCAGCCTAAGGGTCCCCTATGATTGCATAATGGAAAGAAAGAAATGGATTTGAGATACAGTTTGGGAGGCGGAATGAGTAAGACTTTTCCACTGATCGGAGGTGGGGTGAGGGGTTCAAGAGCAGAAAGAGACAGTTAGCACTCCCTAGGGGTGACCTCTAGCCCCTGCTCTTCGAGCTCTGCCACTTGGGCTGTGGGAACCCTGAGCTTCTTCCAATGAAACAAGATAAAATGCCTCCTCTGCCTAATCCATGGAGTGGTGGGAAAATCTGCTGAGGGACTGGTGTCTTTTTTGTCAGTCACTGTTCGTGACTCGTTGAGCTGGATCCATCCCACGGTGGGTAGGAAAGAGTGGTGTAAACAGAGCGAGTTGCCCCACCACGCCGACCCAGGCCGGCCTTCTGCAATGGCGTGTCGTCTGTGGTCAGGCCAGAGAGAAGACTCCCCTCCACGTAGAGAGGAAGTCACGGCCCAGCTGTGCCACCAACACAGCCACCCGCAGCAGAGCCGACTAAATGGTGTCTGAGGGAACAGTTTACCTGCCTGCAGGAGCTGGCCCGCTCAGACTTGCTAATGAGACTCTTCCTATAGGCATTCCTCAGGCCAAATTCCCAGGCACTGCTGGCCGTCCCGGTGCCAGCGATCGGAGAGTCCCCATCGGAGCAGCATATGTCTTCCATGGCATTTCTTCTATTTTGCATATGCAGACAAGCACGGCCTGCGCTGCCATTGGACTGGAGCACTGCGCCGACGTGTGCTCCCCCGTACAGCAGCGGCAGCGAGTGGAGTGAAGGGGTTTAGAAAGGTCTGTGAATGGCCGCGCCCAAAAATGTATCTCCAGGGAGCATTCAGTACTTAATTCATTTAATTCAGCCTGTGTTCAATGAGAGCCAACTATGCGCAGGGTGCGGTGGTATGCTTCAAGGAAGCGGCTTAACATGAAAGAATTGTGGACATTTTAAGTGAATTTACTGCACTTCAGTCGGTCGGCTCTGTCACTCTAAGCTATGCATTGGGAACCTTGGGACGCTCCCTTATGCAGCCTGGGACACATGTATGGAAATTTTTTTCCAATATAAAATTTTTCCATTGTCTTTTCCCTTCTTTTTTTTTTTTTTTTTTTTTTTTTTTTTTTTTTTTTTTTTTTTTTTTTTTTTTTTTTTTTTTTTTTTTTTTTTTTTTTTTAGATCTTGTGATGCCCGGATAGCTACCAAAATAACCAGTGGCTACCACATCTGGGAGACCAAACAGACACAGGAAAAATACCGCAGAAGGGGAAGATCCATGAAAACAGGAAACATGGAGAGAAGAGTAAAAAGATGTCAAAACAAAGGCAGCCCGGGCGGGCAGCAAGGGAGGGGCCCGGAGAGAGGCCACGAGTTCATCCGCCAGCACAAGTTCCTCCGGGGTCTTCGGAGAATTGCAGGGTGACGTAGTGCCACGGCCACACAAAAGGACCACAGCCTTTTCACCTCTGTTTTACACAAAAGTCATGGCCTCCTTCGAAACCAAATAATAGCGACACCGTCAACTTCCCTCCCCAGGCAGCTGCCCCTGCCTGTCTGGGCATAGCAGCCCCCAGACACAGAGAGGCAGCGAGGTGGGGGCTCCGGTGCAGAGGCCTTGTGCCGACTCTGGCCAGCTCGTCACGGAGATCCTCCACATGCCCCATTCGTCTCCTTCATCCCCATCACCCTGCACTGACACTGGGCCCGGCCCATGATACATAGTTGCTCAGTTAATAATTGACCAAACTGAACTTAAACTGCCTTTGACCCCACCACCCAACACTGTTGTCACATCCCTCTCATTTCCTGGTCCAAGTTTTCAGTTCCAACTAGATCAAAGCACACACCTCCCACAGCTGAGAGGGGCAGCACCCAGAGGACCCTCCTGCACAGAGTGGGCACCCAGTCCATGCTGTTGATTAATTCATAGACATGTAGACCTTTAAGAGTCGGATGGAACCTAAAGTTCATCCAGTCCAACCTTCTTCTTAGACACGAATCCTCCATGTATCATTAGAAAAGAGAAACTTTATTTTTTAACAGAGAAACTTGAGTTCATGCATCTCCTGTGCCAGGCTACCTTCCCCTAAAGAGGGGCAACTGTCACCTCCTTCCACGGGCAAAGCAATGGCTAAATGCTCATCTCTTTCATTTTTCTTCAAATGACAAAACAACACCACCTCGTCTCTGTTCCTTCTTCCATGTGCAAGTAACTGCTGACGCCGTGAAAAGCTCTCCTGCCAGGAGAAACTAAAGCATCCAAACTCAAGCGCTGGCATTTACGCCAGGGAGTCCTCAGCGGTCACCTGCTCAAGGGAAGGAGGGGCGGGAAGGAGACAGCAGCCTGTCCCCTTGATGTCATGGGAAGTTCCTTCTCTACCCTCCAAAGTGGTCAATGCCCTGTCACAGTGGAGTGAAAAGGGGTACTGGGGACTTCTCTGTTCTTTCAATAGGCACACCAGCTGGGCCTTAACACCACCAGTTTCCCTACCCCTGAGTCTGAGAGGGGTGGGGCCATCTGTGCCCAGGATCAGTGAGCCCTCAACCACCCCAAATGCACCTGGGCCAGGGGCTGGGCAGGAAGAGCTTCTCTCTGGGCACCTCCAGTCTAAGCCACAGCCATCACACTGCACTGTATGTTACCTGCTTTCACATCTCTCTTCCCTACTGGAGTCCAACAGGTTAGTGATTTAATTATCTGATTCCCCAGTGTCTGGCAAAAAAATAAAATAAAACTGAAAAACAAATAATTTTTAAAAAACAAACAATTTTACATATTTGTGCAAAAGAAACACTAACCTGAGACATGAACAGAGAGGCCAGCTGGTTATGGCATTTCCGGCCAAAGAGTCGGTGAACTCACTTGGTCGTTAGGGGAAATGAGGCATTCGTAGACTAAAACCCCAAATCCAGAGCAGACATGGATGGGAGGAGAGTGGGGTCAGGTTTCTCCCATATCCCATGGAAATCTTTTTTCTTAGGTCTGTTTAGAGTTAAAGTACTGGGCAAAGGAGCCAAGGGGCCACAGTACCCAGAGGAGCCCCTCCGGCAGGCTGGCAGAGAGATCTGCGGCGGGCGCTTTTCCGCACAAAGCAACTTCCCTCTTGAACCCTTCTCACTTCAGGTTTCTTTGAGAGGGTGCCAAGGTTTCACTGGCTGGCACGGAGACCGCTCCTTCCCTCAGACGGTGTGTGAAAGGCCAGGCGGAGGAGCTTTTGTCGCCTGTGTGAGTGGGAGGGGCCGGGGGTCCAACGGTGAGACCCCAATAGAGGAAGGACCTCAGACAGCTGTCTGCCAAGGCACAGAAGAATGTCTTTCTTACTTTATGAGAAAGAAAACAAACAAACAAACAAAAAGATCTAAGGAGAAGGGAAAGAAAGGTAACCATGGAGCTTTTTCCAAGGAGCCTAAGACAGCTATCTCCGCCAGGCGAGAGTGGGAAAGTTCAGCTTTGTTCTGATGAAGGGATAGGAGGCTTATGTAGACCCGAAAGGGGGAAAAAAAATCAGATGCCTCTGGACCGGCCACAGAAGGCTCTGTCTGGTGGTGTTCACTCGGCCTGCTGGCTTCCTGCAGAGATGAGAGCCTCCCCGAAGACGACTGCCGTTCTCTGAAAGTCGAGTTCTTGGCACGGAGCTGGGGCCCTTGCGATAAGAGATTAGGTAGTTGGGGGCCTGCTCTGGCCTTCTTGCTGCCAACTCCACATGGAATTAAAATGCCTGGGGCTGAGCGGCTCAGTCAAGACCTGCCCCCTGTGCCACTCCCCACTCTCAATAAATCCATGGCCTCTGGGTCCCCTGAAGTTGGAAATGAGATCAAGGCCATCGGGAGCTGCCTTGCTGAGCTTCCTGGGAGAGAAGAATCATTCCAACTGGAATGACAGAGAAAGAAAAACAAGCCCCAAGATGAATTTAATTTCCATTTAATCAGTCATGGCAAGTTCCAGAAAAAAATAACTTACTTCATTTTGAAGGGCCCGAGTGATGCTCTAAACCAGCAGAAAAGGACTTCTCCTTCACTTCCTTGTAAAAAGCTACAGCTAACAGCCAGCCCCACAGGAGCTCCGGGTTGAAAAGTGGAACTCAGCACTTGGAACCAGGGTCTATGTCACGGGTTTTTTTTTTTTGTTTTGTTTTGTTTTGTTTTTAAGATTTTATTTATTTATTTATTTATTTTTATTGGGAGGGGAAGGGAGGGAGGAAGAGAGGGAGAGAAACATCAATGTGTGGTTGCCTCTCACACACCTCCTACTGGGGACCTGGCCCACAACCCAAACATGTGTCCTGACTGGGAATCGAACCAGTGACCCTTTTGGTTTGCAGGCTGTCACTCACTTTCACTGAGCCACACCAGCCAGGGTGTCACTGGGATTTTTAAAGGGCATGATCCAAGCAGGGGAGGAAATGCCTTTCCAAGTGACTCTTGGCTTATCAGCTCCGGGAAAAAAGCAATTAGCCCATGTCCACTTACTTAACAGAAATCAACCTTGCACTTCACTCAGCATTTCAGCCATTGTGGGGTCCATTCAGTGTCCCAAACTCACAGTGTCTCTAAGGCTTGCAATGGCAAGCCTTGAGGAGCCCGCTAACCTTCTCATCTCCCCTTCTCCTCTCTCCTCGTCCTCCTCCCCACTCTCCTCACATCACCCAGACCACCCAGCTGTTCCTACTCACACCCAGAGGTCTGCACAGAAACATGAAGATGACTGGCTCCCAGCTCGCACTAAGTGGACACAACACAGACGATGAGTTCAGGGAGAAGACGGCTTTCCTTTCCAACAAGTCACCGTGTCGCTTACCCATCAAACGAGCCCCAGACTTAAAGAGGGGAATTGGGCAAAATATCTTTGTAAACAAAGGAGGTCAGTGGCCCACATTGCAGCCTCCAGGAAATTTTGCTACGATATCAGAGCTCAGAAGGTAACTTGAGCAACATCTTGGAGTTGACAGTTCATGTGATTTGACCTCTAACCATGCCTTCCAAAGGCCAGACCAAGCTGCAGACTGGGGATACAGGACTAGAACAGAGAGATGATAGTTCTCCCCTCACAAAACCCACCTTCTGATAGAGCCAAGGGATAATATACATGTAAATAAAAGTAAATAGTGCTTATACAAAGAAGTTTCAGAGAGCAGTGCAAACAGTAACGGAAATAAAAAGATGATAACGAGATAGAGATGCGGGTGGATGGGTGGCCACTCACTGACCATTGGACGGCACAGCTGACCCGGTTGAGGACATGGAATTGACATGAGATTGCAGGATGAGATGACCCAGGCCGGGAAAGACCTGGGGGAAGCTATTGTCAGGCAGAGGGAACAGCAAGAGCGAAGGGAGAAGTGTCAGAACAAACCTGAATTTAGCCGATTACTTTTGCCAATTACTTTTCCAATAGTACCAGAAAAGTCTCCTCCCTTTCTGAATTCTTTTTTCCAAATAGAAATCAATCATAATTATTTCTCTCCCAACTTCTTCCTGCCAGAGCCTCTTGTCTTATATCCACCCCTTCCCCTAACACCTACACACACATGCACAGAGACACAGCTAGTAGAAAACAAAGTTCCTTCTTTGAGAACTTAAGACCACCCACAAGTCGGGCACATGACCGACAACCTGAGCGGAAAGCCTGAGACAGACCCCCAGGGCTGGACACACATTGCTGGTGTCGCAGAAAAGGGAGGACACGTTCATGAGACTGTTGTGCATGATTTTGTTCTTCTTCCTCGGTTCTATGTGAACAGCGCTGATTAATAGTGTGCCTTTAAAAAAAGAGACAGATTAAGAGTTAGTCTGAGGCAAGAAAGGTATCCTGGTGGTTGGAAAACAGAATGACTCCTTCCTTCCTTCCTTCCTTCCTTCCTTCCTTCCTTCCTTCCTTCCTTCCTTCCTTCCTTCCTTCCTTCCTTCTGTCTTTCTTTCTTGATGGTTGGAAAACAGAATGACTCCTTCCTTCCTCCTTTCCTTCCTTCCTTCCTTCCTTTCCTTCCTTACCCCCCCCCCCCCCCCATCGGAGCAACTCCTCCCTCCTCGGTTTTCAGGCTGAGTTTCATGTCCCTGCACTCAGCCTTGTTCAATCTTCCCACTTCCTGCATTTCATGTGAAGAGCATACAAAAGGTGACAGTAAGCATTTCATTCAACTTGATCATCATCTAAAAAAAAAAAAAGAAAGGAACAAAGGGACGAAGAGAGAGAAAGAAAGAGAGAGAAGAGGAAGGAAGGGAGGGAGGAAAGAAAGAAAAGAAAAAGGGTGAAGAATAGAAGTTGGGAGAGGCCAGACTAAATGGATATGATCTGAATGCATATTTGTGTTACAACTAATGCAACCAGCATCAGAGAGGGACCAAGATCAAATAAATGGTAAAACCTGACAAAGAGAAGAATAGATGGTATGAGGAGCCATCTGTTTTGGAGGACACCCAAATCTGTCTGAATCTGCGAGGCCAAACTACCAGCTATTCTAAGACGCCCCATTCCAAGAGTGGCCTAATGCGAATCTACACAATCACTTTCTCTCACCATCACTTTGGCTGCAACTTTTTTGTGCAATTAAGTAATTTATTCCTTTCTTCAGCCTCCTGATTCTAATGAATCTGAGCCACAAACAAGCCTCAGTTGCTCCTATTCAAGGAGTCTGATTGCATCTGGCAGTGAGTGCTGAAAATCCTGAAGAGGAAACAGGGAAGGGGAGCATATTGTTCAGGGGGGGGTAATAGGTGAAGACCTGCCTCTCTTGACCTATAATACATTAGTGTCAGTGAACATTTGGCAGCCTTCAGATGATTAGCAATGAAGATGAATCAAGCAAAAAAGAGGTAGAAATCTGCCTCATCTGAATCTCCAGAACTGCATACATTTGCATGCTGATTAGCTGTTCTTTTGTCTGTGTTCCTAATTATTATGACACATTATGTCTTCATCATGCAAGATTCTGATCTGTCTTGTTCAAAATGCATGTAGAAAAAAGTGCTGTTTATTGATTCAACATGTAACTTTTATTTTTATGTTTGCTTTAATTAAATACATATTTGATTGCCTTTGACTGCTGTCTTTTTTTTCCTTTTTTTTTTGCTGTTATTTATTTCATCTTGTTGACAAACACACAGGTAACCTTCCTTTATCGTTCTCAGATTGTTTGGTGCTCGCAGCCTCTTCCCCGCTCTGCCTCCCTCTCTCTTTCTCAGGTGCTCACTTTCATTTTCTTGAAGAGGCAAAACAAAAGAGGAAAAGAAAATGAAACAGCATGCTGGCAACCCAGCAGAGGGGCGCAAGACGCCCAGAGGAGGGAGGGAAATGGCCCCAACCACAACAAGAGCAAACAAATGTTTGCGACTCTGGGCAAGGGCTTTCCGGAGGGCAGCAGGCAGCAAAGGGGGTTGTGAATAACATGATCCTACCAGAGAAAGAGACCCTCTGTCCTTCCCAGTTTTCCCCCCACATTGATGATGCAGATTTGTGAGCAGGTTGCAAAAATGCCCGCCTCCCAGGTCAAGCCTCCATTTTTCCCACATGGCCCAGAGACTCACTGGAACGTTCGGGACGGGAAGGAAGAGTGCTTTTCCAATGGGCTCTCGTTAGACACACTTATCCCCTTTCTCAGAAGTGGAAGTGGTAAGGGAAACTGAGTCTCTATCAGTGCCGGACCCCACAGATTACCCACCCCCAAAAGCAGTCAAGAAAACTGCATCCCCAGGAGCAAGGTCACTGGTCACAGAACCCTGGGATGAAGGGCCTGCAGCTTCCTCTACCAACATGCAAAACGTATGAGCATGAGCCCACTGCCAGCTGGGGCTGCGCCCTCCAAATTGGGGGTTCTTCCCGTGGGGGTGGGAGTGGGGAGCAGTGCAGGCAGAAAGGGAAAGGAGAAGGTATTTCTTTCCTGTGGGTATAGCCCCCGCCCCCAAATCCTGATGGCCTTCTCACCCTCCACCCAGGGCTCTGCCGAACAGCTGTAGTCAGCACCAAGCTATTTGGTGAATCCAATCAAGACACTTAGAACGCGAACGAGCATCACAGAGGAAGAGCCGGATGCAGGAGTAATTGAGTGCACTGAGGGCCCGTGGATGCTCAGAAAGAAAGCGGGGCCCAACCAAATGCAAATGGCTCCTCACTGAAGAGGCATAATGCCCACCGCTCTTCCCTGTTAATGGGCAATGATTGGCTGGAAATGTACTCAACAGCTCTGCCCCCAACATCTATCCCCACAGTGAGGGATGATGGAAATCCATATTCATGAGAAAGCAAACAGCCATTTTTACTGGGTGCAGAAAGGGGGCAGGGCTGGCCTGGCCAAGACGGGGGGGTCCCTGGAGAGTGATAATGAGGCTGGGAGTGGAGGAAACAGTGCAGTTAAAGCCCCACCCCAGCCCTCCCTCGGGACACAGTCTGCTGAACCCAGGATGAACGAGGATTCCCAATGTGCAAGTCTGTAGCTTACCCAGGCAGAATTTCCCCAGTGACAGCGGCCTCCAGATGTCCATCTGGGTGCCACCATCTCAAAGCTCCTCGTGCAAAAGTGCTCACTCACTCCTCACCACAAACCCTCCCTGCAGGTACAGCATCTCTGTTCCACACGTAGGAATGAATGCAGAGCAAATGGTCACGGAGGGGACAGGTATGCACAGACGTCTGGAAATCCATTATGGAATCTCCCCATTGCACACTGGGCTGTCCGCACTAGAAATAAAGGCTATCAGGAGTTGTGCTCAGCTGAATACCATCTGTATTAGTCTGCTGGGGCTGTCATAACAAAATGCCAGCGCCTGGGTGGTCTAAACGACAGAATTTATTTCCACAATCAAGGCGATTGGTTTGCATCCTCCTGCGTCTCTCCCCTGGGCTTGTACCTGGCTGCCTTTTTGCTGTGACCTCACATGGTCTTTCCTCTGTGCCTGCCCATCCCTGGTGTCTCTGTGTGTCCTAATCTCCTCTTCTTATAAAGACACCAGCTGGACTGAATTAGGGCCACCCAAATGTCTTCCTTTTAATCTCATTCCCTCTTTGAAGACCTTATCTCTGAAAATGGTCATATTCTGGGGTACAACGTGTTAAGGCTTCAACCCATGAATTTTAAGGGAACACAATTCAGCCCCAAACAGTGTCCTCCTGAAACCCACATTCAACAGAACCTCAGAATGTGACCTCATTTGGGAATACAGCCTTGAGAGATGTCACTAGTAAAGACGAGGTGTTACTGAATTAGAGTGGGCCCTAAACTCAATGACTGGTGTTCTTATACGAAGGGGAGACAACCGTAAACACAGACACACAGGGTACATGCCACGCGATGACCAGGGCAGAGACTGGCATGATGCAATGACAAGCCAAGGAACACCAAGGAAGAGCTGGGAGGAGGCGAGGAAGAACGCTTCCCTCGAGCTTGCAGAGGCAGGATGGCCCTGCTGACACCTTGCTTGCAGACCCCGGCCCCCAGAACTGAGAGCGAGTAAGTTTCTGCTGCTCAAGCCACCTCCTATGAGGTCATCTGTTATAGAGGCACAGGAAACTAACACAAGCCTGATGACGGAAACCCCAGATGCCCCAGATGCCCCAGATGACCGCAGATGCCCCAGCACAAACTGGTCTGCATTTCTGCTCCATTCTCTGCCTCCCCAAGCGCCCTCTGGAGCAGGAGCCAGTGAGCAGCAACAAGGTTGGGGAGTGTCTCCACACAAGACACCAGATCCTCAGTCATAGGGTCACCAGCTGTCTGATGTCAGAGCCCAAAGAAATACAGAGAGATGATCATGTTCAGTAGTCAGAAACCCAAATGATAAACAGCGCAGACAGCCTGTCCTCCCTGGGCTGAGGTATGGAGATGGCGCCATCCACAACGAAGTCTTAATGGCCGTCAGCAAAACGAGAAAGCTGAAGCCCGAGCACTTGAGCTTTTATAAAGCTAAATGTGTTTAATTCAAAGAACTCCCCTTTATTCTGAGATCATGCCATTTTTATATCTTTTATGCTTCAGTGTTCTACCTATTATGACATGATGGCAATAAGAGATGGCAAGAACATTTCTAATGTATACTCTTAGCAAAATTAAAAGCTGGCAATTCTCTGGCTGGCCCCCAATTAAGGAATAAAAATCCGTGACCTCCTACTTCTTCCAAGAAGCCTCTCCACATTCCTCACTTCCTTGGTACTAATGCATAAATCTTGCACTTCATTTTCCACTCACTTATATTTAGTTCTGCAATTGTTCTCTGACTCGTTCTAAAGAAATTGCAAATAGATCCTTATCGCCCAAGGATAAGAACGTTGACTCTTACGTCTTCTATTTTACTTTTACACAGCACAGAGCAGCACACTCCACTCCACAGATGCCCAGAAAACGCTGAACAGATAAACAAAAGCATAAGCAGATAAAGTTGGTGCAAACTACCCAGGATATGTTCAATGGGCCCAGAACAAGGCAGGAAATTTGTAAATTGATGATGGGGACATGAGAGCCGCTGGAGTCCCTTGCCACCGCTGCAACTGTCTGTGGTTTCTTAGTTCATCGGAGAAACTACTGGGAAGAGAAACGGACCTCAAGTCCATTGAAATGACATTGAAAACGGGGATGCCCATGACACAGGCTGAGAACATTGTGGAGGCTTCCATACCGAGATTGGCCCCAAGCATGAGGCGGCTCGATGCACCACCAGGATCCTGCTGCTTCTCACCCACCACCTTTGCCCAAGCTGCCCTCAGCCTCACCTCGTGGATGCACTGACCTCTGTGGCAGTCAGAATAACAGCCCTCCAAAGATGAACACATCCTAATTCCCACCACTTGTGAATGAGTCATCTTACCTGGCAAAGGGACTTTGCAGCTGTGATTAAATTAAGGATCTTGAGACAGGGAGATTATCCTGGATTATGTAAATGAGCCCAATAGACCCGTTAGGGTCCTTATACAGAAAGAGGAGGGTCAGGGTCAGAGAAGGAAAAGTGACAAAGGGAGAGATGAGGGAAAGAGATTTGAAGACGCTACAGTGCTGGCTTTGAAGAGGAGGAAGAAGCCACCCGCCGAGAACTGCAGGCAGTCCTTAGAAGCTAGACAATAGGAGAATGGATTTTCCTCTAGAGCCTCCAGAAAGCACTCAGCCCTGCTCACACCTCGACGTCAGGGCTCGGACACCCACAACTGTCAAGTAATAGATTTGTGTGTTGTTCCGAGTCACTCAGTTGGTGGCAATTTGTTACAGCAGCAATAAGAAACTCATGCATCCTGCCCACTGGCCCCCCTGCTTCTGCCCTGGTCCTGAATAGAGAGCCACCTATTTCTAAGTAAAAGGCCAGAGCGATCCTTTTAAAACCTAAGTCAGATCGTGCCCCTCCTCTCAATATCTTCCTGTGGCACCCTGTCTCGGAGTAAAATAGAAAGTTCTTAAAATCGCCACAAGGTCCTCCCTGGCGTTGCCATCATAACCTGTGAGGCTTCCTCCCCTGCCGCCTCCTCCCACTCACTCCAGTCTGGCCCAGCCCGCGCTGGTCTCTGTGGGGCTCTGGGCACTCTCCCCTCGCAGAGCCTTCCCATTCGCTCTGCCCTCGGTCGAGAAGCCTCCTTCCCCACACATCTGTGGGTGAGATTCCAGCCTCCTGCAGGTCTTTGCCCAAATGGCACCTCCTCAGTGAGGCCATCCTCGAGGGCCCCATTTAAAACCGAAAGCCATTTCCATTCCCAGACAACCCACCCTACCTGCGGTTTCTCTGCGGTGCTCAAACTCTCTGACAAACCACAGGTTTTACTTATCTGCTTATTTCCTGTCTCCAATAAAATGTGTACTTCACAAGCACCTGGATGTAGATCTGCTTTATCCCCCAAACAATGCTAGGCACATAGTAGGTGCTCAGTAAGTATCTCCTAAGTGGATAATAACCCTCTGCCAGCTTTTCCCTTTGGGAACCCCCAGGACAACATAACTAGTGCTGACAACGGCAAGCACACTAACCACAGCCACGTTACTCGGCACCAAGCGCCAGGCATTGCGCTAACTGCTTGACACGTACGAACTCGGTCGGTCAGATCTCAGCAGCTCCTCACATGGCATCTTCAGGGAACTCAAAGAGCAACAAAATTCAAAATGTGGGGTGAGAATTGCTGATTTTTTATTAAGGTCCCAGCTGGTTCAGGGCAAAGAGAGGAGACTGTTTACTGGGCAAAACTGACGTCCTCACTAGAGCATTGATAAAACAGAGACAGAGCCAGCAAGCTCCGGCTCAGGAAAGGTTGTGACCCTGACAGAGGAGACTTGGCCTGGGGTGGTGAGTGCACGATACAACATACAGATGATGTGGGATAGAACTGTATGTCTGAAACCTATATGACTTTATTAACGAATGTCACCTCGATAAATTCAGGTTTTCAAAAAAAGGAAAATGTCTCACCTATAGTAAGGAAGTACTCAGAATTGCTAACTGATTTACAAAAAAGAAAAATCTAAGTCACCTCCTAGTATGGAGAAAGAGGACAAGCTCACAGAAATAAGGGGCTTCTGCTCAGCAAACCACCCTCATCCAGTGCGGCCAAACCCTCCCCGCCTCTCAAGTTAGAGGCCCAAATGGCAGGGGGGAGGTAGCTCAGAGGACAGATGGGGCAGAGAGCCAAGGGAAGGAAGGAGACAGGGATGAGATGGGTCTGTCTTGTTCCCCAAAGAGTCACAGCTGGGGAAGCATGACCCATGCGGCCTGGGCATGCGCCTGTGGTCAGATGGGGGCGGCGCCCTGGAAGTCCCTCCTTGCTGACTCTCATGGGACTGGGGGGGGGGCAATGCTTTGGGTGGCACCGGAAACTCACCTATGATGGCTCCCCTCACAAGCCTGACCATCCCTGGGGGGGGGGAAGGAGAAGGAATCCCGCCTGGAGCCACACTCGGGGGTGGGTTTTCCTTTGTCTGCCATTGTAATCTCAGTAGTCACTCTGGTCAATAAACAAACGAGGGAAGAGATTCGGCGAGGTGTAAAAATAGATTTGCACAGGGCAGACGACTGCGCATTCCATATATTTACCTCTTCTCACAAACCGGTACCTGGGGTGACATTTATTAATAAACGGCATTACCAGGTGCCTGATACGTGGCTCACGGAAATTAATTACCCAGCCCGTGGTAAAACCATAACAAGCCTGCAGTGCTGTAACATTTGTGCTAATTGAAAATGAGATAAGTGCTGTGGGTGCAATTTGCATTCAATGCAGTGTATTAATTATCTTCGGTCCTCCTCATGATAAATATACCTGACTGAATCCCTCTCCTAATTTACCCGGTAATAGAGTCGTAAGCGGATTCCCTCAGGTAACCAAAGGAAGGCCCCGCGTTGTGGGCAAGATGGAGGCCTTCCGCTTCTCCGGTTCTTCCGCAAGCTTAGCTCACACCCTTCCGTTTGCCTTGTGTCATTCCTGGGAACAGAGATGCCACCTGTTACACTCACCCAAACTCCCAGCCTCAGACCCAAATCCTTCCCTCCTCATCCACCAGGTAGGCCAACCATCCTCAGATCAGAAAGTACTCAAAAACATGAGGTAGAGGGATATATTTCAATCCATTTAACATCACCCCTGTACCCTGAATATTTTCTCTGCAAGGAAGGCCTTCTACTAGTCGCTGCCCTCAAATTAATTCAGGAGTTAATTGCATTCCGTTCTAAATGGACATGAACCAAAACTTGCACTGTCATAAGAATCAAGAAAACACAGATTTAAAGAAAGTAGGCAGGTGCAGCAGATTAATGGTTGGGGATGGTGGTCTGGAGAGAGCGCTCCAAACCCAAGGTGAGACGCATGGCATAGTTGCTCGGTAACACCCAACAAGGAAGCCTGCCTTTCAGGATGGAGAGAGGGAAAGAGACCTTGGGTTATTGTGACCTGGAGTTCCCTGACCAGCCAGGGCTGGCACATCCACAAAGGCTTCACCGTTTCTTCACACTGGCCGATGTATTCCCCCTGCCTTCACACACTGAGCAGCAGCGTGTACTGAGGGAGAGGTGACAATAATGGCAATGGCAGTCATCATGAACTGAGAGCTCGCCACGGGTCAGGCACCAAGTTAGGGACCTGACCTGCATCACCTGAATTACTGCTCAAGCCTTCCCTGCTCACTTTGTCTAAAGAAGCCACTCCCCTCCTCCCCATGCACAGCAACTCTGCACGAGAACACCTCGCCTGCTTCCTGTCGGGCACTGTCCCAGTCTGCAGCCACCTTGCCCGGTTGTTCACCTGCCCATTCCCTGATTAGCAGACAAGGTCCTGAGTGCAGAGCTCTAGCCATCTTCTTCACCCCTACTGCGTGACCAGCACAGAGTCACGTAGCACAATAAACACACATGGAATGAATGCAGACATAATAATCACCTATAGTGAGCCAACCAAACTCAGTTTATGACCCAGTCCAACCAGTGCACAAAACATATTCTTAATTTAGTAAATCTGCACGGTGCCCCTGCCCCACCCACAGCACTCAGCAAGGCCAGGAACCCTGCATGAGGGCTGGCGGCACAGGAGGGCCTACCGTGAAATCCCACCTACTTGCCAGAGGGGAGGCTCCAACCTGATTCTAAGAGGAAAGTACAGTTGGAAGTACCCGTGAGATAAAATGAACCCAGAGCCCGAGGACAGATGAGCTATTTCTTATACTCACGCTGGAGAGAAATTTCTTCTGAGGGCAAAGGAGACACTGTTCAATGTCCGATCACACCCTCACAGTAGGGAGACTGCTGCCAGCCCACAGGCACTTCCGCGCCTCAGAAAAGGGTGGGCGCCCCTCTCCGGGCCACCACGGCCCATGAGGGCGTGGGGTTCAGCGAGGGGATGGAGGCTGGATTTCCACCCTCACCGGCCCCCTTAGGTGGGAGCCCCCCGTACAGAACACGACCTGCACCGTCCTGGGGGCAGCCCTGCTAAGGAGATGCAGGCGACTGTCTCCTCCTCAAGCCTCTCTCAAGTTCAAGTGAAATCTGGTCAGATTATGCCCATGGAGGCCATCAGGGTGTGGTCCTGGTCCCCAGTGCTCAACCCCCTGGAAAATGTCACCATATCTGGGGCAACTTTGCTAGGGTATGCCTCAGTATGACAAAGGACAGTGACTGCTGGGTCTCTCCTCAGAGAAGGGTGACAGATTTTATTTTGATTAAATGAACATACCCTCCACTCTGGTAAAAAGAACAGAGTGCTTAAAATGTCACTTCCTTCCTGTATGGACAGATTCATATCCATCCACTCCCCTCAAACTCATACTTTGAAGCCCCAACCTCCAATATGGTTGTATCTACAGCCTGAGCCATCTTAGAGGCAATTAAGGCTGAGGCCATAGGGTGGAGGCCTGATGGGGGAGCATTAGTGTCCTGATAAGCAGAGACAGTGACCAGTCGCTGCCCCCACCAGGGGAGGGTACAGCAAGGAGGAGGCCGTGTATGAGCCAAGAGAAGGAACCTCAGAGTAAACCTGCCTTGCTGGCAATTTGATCTGAAGCTGCCAGCCTCCAGAGCTGTGAGGAATAAACATCCGTTGCTCGAGCCGCCCAGTCCGTGTGTTTGCCATGGCAGCCTGCGCTGAGACACCGCCCTAAACATCAATGACACTGAGCTGCCCTGGGAAAGGGGCAGCTGTGCACAAAAGGAGAATGCTTCATAGGGTATTGAAAACTAGCGCCGGGAAAGAAAAAGCCAGACAAGCAATGAATCAGAGGCGGCTTTCTTCAGAAAGTTGTATTGGGGAGCCCATTATTTAAATTTATATCCACCATAAGTTACATTCATATTTCAATGTAATATATTCTCAACATAGTAGCCAGATTGATCCTGAAACATGTCCGATATCATCCCTCACAACTTGCCAATGGCTCCACCTCCCTCAAAGTAAAATCCCAGGGTGCTCCAGGTCCTACAAGGTCCCCCATGACCTGGCCCAGGCTCCCTCGCTGACCTCAACCCCACCAACCTTCCCTTAGCACACTTTGCCCAGCCATTGCTGACTTCCGGTGGCTTCTCAGACATTGCCCAGCACGTGCCTACCTCCGGGCCTTTGCATCTGCTGCTCCTTATGCCTGAAGGCTCTTCCCGCACTTCCTTTCTCTCTGCTAAGAGGTACCGGTGAGGCCTTCCCTGAGCATTCTGTGTACAATAGCAACCCACAATCCCTACACACACACACACACACACACACACACACACACACACACACACACACACACTGCATACCCTTCCTACCGGATCCTAACTTGTTTTTCTCCATAGCAGTCCTCAGCACTCACATACTATTTGCTTATTAATTTGTTAAGTGTCTGCCTCTCCTTAAAAGGGAAGCTTCACACAGGCAGGGAATTATTTGTTCTTTCTTACATCCTCAGCAATTTCAATAGTGCTTGGCACCTGGGAGATACTCAATAAGTATTTATTTAAAAAAAGATTATATTTGTATTTGGAGAGGGGAAGGGAGAGAGAAAAACAGAGAGAAAAACATCAATGTGTGGTTGCTTCTGGAGCACCCCCTACTGAGGACCTGGCCCACAACCCAAGCATGTGCCCTGTCTGGGTATTGAACCAGCAACCCTTTGGTTCACAGGCTAGTGCTCAGTCCACTGAGCCACACCAGCCAGGGCTCAATAAGTACTTCTTAATAAGTGAAAAATGCACATGATTATAAGGTAGCAGGTAACAGCAGTTACATGTAGTGAGAGATGAACTAAGCTTTTTGTATCTACCACATGTATATATGCTGGACATTAAGCTAAACTCTTTACAACCCAGGAACAGAGCTTTAAATACATCATCTCTCTAGTCTTTACCATAACCATTTCAGGTAGGTGTCATTAGGCCCATTTTACAGATGAGAAAACTGAAGCAAGTCCTCCGCACAAACTCACAGGGACAGCAGCAGCAAGTGAAGCTGGCAAGGGCCTGAACTCAGGTCTGTCTGTCCCTGAAACCTATGCTCTTCACCACATGACACACCTGCAGATACGTTCTGAAAGCTGGTGTGGAAGCCACATGCCTGCAAATGAACTCTTCACTGATATATACCAGGAGAATTTACCATTTAATGGGAACTTGCAATAAACTCCAAATTGTTTATTTCTTAAATAATGTTTTTTAGGACACAGCCCTCTGATGTATCTATTTTTTGTAAAATATGTCAGCTTTACCTTAAACCAGGATATGCCCATTATTCGAAAATCACTTTTATTTCACTTTATAATGTAACATGTAACATTTCTGCCAGAAGACCAGCCTTCCTAATTACCAGTTTCACTCAGGCTAGCTCCGAAGCAGATTTGCACCCCTCAAATTCCACCAATGGACAGGGAGGGGAAGAAACAACCATTGCAACTGGGCTGAAAAGCACACCGGGCATTAAACCGTTTCCAAAAAGATGAATAAAGAACTCACATGGTGTCGAAAAGGTCAAGAAGAGGATTTTTTGTTGAAAATTATCATCATTCTGTTCCTTTAAACATAAGCAGAAAGCCACGTTTTCGCCAGGCAGCTCCCCATCCTACCACTTCATTTAAAATCATTGCGATTGAAAGCGCAGAACAGCACAAGGACTCACTGACTTCAGTGATTGTCTTGGCTGAATTGTGGGGCTCAGACAGTCATTATGCGCCACACACTTTAAGATACAGGCTTGTCCCCACTTTCAAAGGAGGAAACACACCATCCAGAGGTCAGGAGAGCCACTGAGCGTGGGGGCAACTCACGTGCATCCGGCCCAACTCTCGGCTGAATTCAAGGATCACTCAGAATAGCATCTTTAAAAATTGCTCCCATTCTTCAGGGCCCATTTCATGCCATACAAAAAAAAAAGTACTCCACTGAATGCCATACTATTTATTCCGCTCACCTCATTTGGGACGATTCATATAGCAGAAACAACAGCCAATGGACTACGTTCCGCCAAAGTACCTTCTGCTGCTGTTAATGGAGAATGCTTGGAGCAGAAAAAAGTCTCTGTGGTCAAAAAAGCTACTGAGGATAAGTTTGATTTGAGCAAGTGTCTTTATCGCAAGATTTCTCAATGCCTTTAATATGCTAACAGGCCTCTTTGGTCTCCAGATCAGGGACAAAGATGGCCCTCCTCTAACGTGTGTGACAATTCATTTTAACAAGAACCTAAGGACTGCTGTTCCCAGGCCAGGGTTTTAGGGAGCACTGTTTAAGGAGGTACATCAAACACGGTTTTAGGGAGCACTGTTTAAGGAGGTACATCAAACACGGTTTTAGGGAGCACTGTTTAAGGAGGTACATCAAACACGGTTTTAGGGAGCACTGTTTAAGGAGGTACATCAAACACGCCAGGCTTTAAGAAGGTTCAGCTTACTTGAGGGGCAGTATGAGTTAAACTGTGCCCCCTAAAAAGGTACGCTGAAGTCTTAACCCTCGTTATCTGTTCCTATGACCTCGTTGGAAATAGGGTCTTTACAGACGTGATCAATCAAGACGTACTCATAGGGTGGGACCCTAGTCCAATAAGACAAGTGTCCTTATAAAAGGAATTCCATGTGAAGAGGCAGAGAGAGAAAAGGAGAAGTCACACGAAGACAGAGACAGAGATTGGCATTGTGTTGCCATAAACCAAGGAAGCCTGTAAGCACCAGAGCTGGGAGACGCAAGGACGGATCAACTTCTAGAGGCCTCGGAGGGAGCATGGACCTGCCCCCACCTTGGTTTCAATCTTCCAGCCTCCAGAACACTCGTCTGCCATTCAAAGCCCCTTTGTTATGGCAGCCCTAGGAAACTCATACAGGATAATGAGATGCGGGAATGACTGGCTAGAAACTGGAGACTAAAATAACAACAAGAGCTGAGGATGGAAGGAAGCCCTGTAGAAAGGTGTCCAAAAGGGAGTGTGCAAAACAAAGATGCAGGGTTCAAGAGGAGGAGAGCCCTCTGCTGGCTGGGGCGGTCAGCAGTGGCTTCCGGAGAGCAGTGGGGAGGAGTAACAGAGACTCCCTGAATTACGGGCGCAGTTAAACACACACACACACACACACACACACACACACACACACACACAATTTGATGGAATCACTAGAATAGACCGACACCTCCCTTCTGAGAGATTTCTCCCCGGGCACCTGAGCGGTCACCCATCTGTCTTGAAGGCATCATGTAAAACCCAGTAACTTCTCAAAGGCATCCCAAGTGAGTTTTAGAAAATACATATATTTTCCATTTTTTTGTGAGCTTTGTGTTTCTGGGTCAGCGTGCATGTCATTAAACGAAGAGCTAAATAAGAATAACTACACAATAATTCTAGGTCAAGCCAGTTATGCAACCATCCCGTTTCCATAGGGAGACCCAGAATAAAAGAATGTGTCTCGGAAACTTTGGAATAAAAAATCTCTATTGAATAAAATAGCAGTTAAGGTTCGCGTGGGGGAAGGGAAAGGCATCATGAGAACCTTCACTTTCAGCATGAGATGCATCTGTTACATAGACCTACTAATGGTGTTATCGTAGCTAAAAACAGCGACTTGAAAATGTTGTGTACATTATTACTGTCATTATCCACCAACTGTAAGAATGCTATGTTAAAACTAACTCAAAACACCTCGAGGAAGGTAATTGCTACTAATGGATCTGAAGTGTGCAAAATTGGACATCATTACCCTGTCCTCGCACTGCGGGGCTGGGGACGCTGCTCGAGATGGCGGTTAGTAGGCTCACTCGTCTTTCAATCAGGACCGAGGCTTGAGGAAAGGGCCAGCCTTGCTCTCACTCTATAATGAAGGGAAATTCCATACCGCAGAATATTGCAGGCAAGTGTTTATGGGGCAGAGCCAAGGGCAAGAGAGTGAGTTTTAGCACCACTTTCCACACTTCCCCACGTTCACTCTGTGGTGGGGGCGGGGACTGGAGAAATGAGAGCATCTTCCTGCATCACAAATCTTCCAGGTGCCAATTTGTCAGATCGATTGCCACGGAAATGAGTTAGACATTGCTGACCCTGAAACGTAGGGGAATGACCCAGATACGAGGGTTACAGAAGCCAAACAGGTCATGTCGAGTCATCTGCTTGCTCCCAGCCAACTGCAGCCTGAGAAGCCAGTGACCAGGCTCTTCCCGGAGGCTCGTGGCTCCAGGGTGACACTCCCAGCCTCTCTCAGCGTGGAAAGTCACACACTTCCTGATGTTCAGCCTGACCTGTCTCCACTGCGATCACTGCTCTATCTGCTAAAACCCCTCACGTCGCCCACCCCTCCAAAGCTCCCTTCTCCAGTGCTAATGGAGAACAACTTTTAAAAAACTGCTCTTATGTGCCCCAAACTTGCAAAATCAATGTTCACCAACAGTACATGCACCTTAAGAAGGAAGCTCCCCTCTTCTGCCCAACTCTTCAATAAACCTCCCACCCCATGTCCACCAGCGAGAAGAAAACAGTCAAGAAAGGTGGTGTTGACCAGGAACTCCAACCTCTCACTACGAGTCTCACAATTTAGGTGCAATGCCCTCATTCTTCCAGCCATAATACAGGGGTACAGAGGGGCCAAACACCCAAAAACTGCTTCAGTAATCTCTGACCAAGAGAAGGCTGCCTAAATTCTAAACTTAAATTTTTATTTATGTTTATTTATTTTTACCTCACCTGAGGATTTTTTTTTTTTATGGATTTGAGAGGGAAAGGAAGAACACTGATTGGCTGCCTCTCCTATGTGTCCCAACGGGGGATCGAACTCACAACCTTTCTGGTGTATGGGATGATGCTCCAACTGACTGAGCCACCCAGCCAGGGCCTAAACTTAAAATGTTTTTAAATGTCCTTCATACACGTAAGAAATTTCTTCCCAACCTCAATGGTTCTGGGTGAGAAAGACTCCCAGCACCCTTCCTGTGGAAGGAAGTCTGTGATCATGAATGTCTGAATTGGTGGCTTTGCCTCCATCGAGTCACCAAGAGACCGAGTGAGAAGCAGAGACCTAAACAGTCTTTCCTGTTCCTTGGGTGAGGCTTCCCACTGGCAAAGGGCATGGTGGGGTGAGACAAGGGACAGATGAATGCACACAAAATGAATTTACAGGAAGAAATGTGACAAAACATTCTGGCTTTTAAAACAATTTTCTTACATGACACCCCACTATAGAGGGTATAGCTTCCCCATGTCATCATCATGTTACTTATCTCTTTGTTACTCGATAATGACTTCTTTAGCATCTGCTAGCAGTGTTGGTGTTCTGGCAGCGCTGGCCAACACGAGAGGCAGACGCCCGATGAACACACTGCCAACAGCGTATGTTCTGACACGGGAAGGTGGACAACCAACGTATGAGTACATGTCAGGTCTTGATTCTTTTTCTTACAAGGAAAAACTAGGTAGGAAAGGATGGTAAGTTGGAGTGCTCTTTTAAACAGGGCTCAGATCAAATGAAAAGGACCGGAAGGAAGTGAGATGTCAGGGGCAAGAGCCAGGGGGCAGAAGCGTGAGGCCTGGGGCGGGGAGTGTGCTTAGGGAGCGGAGCAGAGGCAGAGACGCCAGGTGACCAAAGCCCAGCGCGGTGGCAGAGCGTGAAATGAAGGACAGCGGGGAGGTCAATGGGAACAAGAGTTGGTTGGGCTGTACAACCCCAGGAGGACTTGGGATTTTGTTTGGAGGGAGGTGAGAAGCTGCTGGAAGGTTGGAGCAGGAGAGGGATGAGTTGTGACCTGTTTTACATGGGTCACAATGACTGCTGTGTGGAGAACAGACAAACCAGGGACCAGGGTGGGAGTGGGAGCCCACTGGGAAAGCCGTTGCCACAACCCAGGTGAGGGACACGGTCGGATGGGACGGTGAGAGCGAGAAGAAGCAGATGAGAGGCCACAAGACTTGCTCATGGCAGGACATGAGGTATGAGAAGACAAGAGTCAAACACCTCTGTTGCTGCAGTGACTGGAAGAACTGGCAAAGATCCAAGCCTGTCCTGCTCCAGCACCAGCAACATGACCGGGTACCACATTCTCGGCCCCTCTGGGACCCCTCATCTTCAAAGCGAGAGGGCTGTGCTTAAGAATCCCAAAGTTCTTGTGGCCTCTAGCATCCTTCATTCCATTTTTGGCATAAAGATTATAAAGCAGATCATTTTTTTTAAATACTCAGGTATTACATCAGTGTTCTTAGGGTTCAATAATTCTCTTTTCAAACACCTACATTGTTACCATGCATTTCAATGGTCTCTCCTTCCATTTCTGATTAATCCAGAGCCCCAGCGCACAAAGGTTTTGCCTGTGAACAGGGCAGTTCTCCGTGTCACTACCAACACCTTCATGAACACTGAGATCTGCTGCCAGGTCTCCCAGTTCATTCTGCAATCAATTTTTCTTTTATTGTCATCAGTGTCATCAAACATTTCCCATACCCTGGAATTAGCTGGGATGGACTGAATGCCCAAAATGTTAAAGATACTGACCCAATGGGCAGGGCTGGAGCCCTAGGTGTTAAACAGGGAGGGGTGTCCGCGTCGACGCGGATCTTTTAAGTGGTCACATTATTGCTGAGGCTTGTCTTGGTAGAATGACTTTTCCTTCCTTTTGCAACTGGGGACTCAGACAATGAACACTGAGAACAAAAGGACCCCTTCCACCCATGACGAAACTTCCAAAAGTTTCCCACAATAGGGTCTGAAATGTCTGTTAGCGGCTAGGCATGGTGTTTTAACTTCTAGTTCCAAATCGGTATATATAAAATATTCAACATGTGCTAACAGAGAAAATATTTTGGAAAACCTGTTCCTAGATTTATCATATTTATTGTACAGACTGACATAATGAAAAAGAAAACATGGAACAATGTATTTCCTATTTTTCGTTAGAAATAGGTTCTTTTCTTTCTTTTCTTTAAAGATTTTTATTTATTTTATTATTTTTAGAGAGAGGGGAAGGGTGGAAGAAAGAGCACTAGAGAAACATTGATTGGTTGCCTCTAACATGCACCCTAAGCGGGAACCAAACCTGCTACCCAGGCATGTGCCCTGACCAAGAATCGAACCGGTGACCTTTCACTCTGTGGGATGATGCCCAACCCACTGAGCCACACCGGTCAGGGCTCTTCTTTCTTTTTAATTTTGGCAGTAGCCCAAAATCATTGCACAGCCCTTTACTCCTCTAGGCTTGCACAGTACTTGATTCGTCACCTACTGAGCAAGTCCTGTGCTCTCTGGAATGAGGGACATTGGGGAAGCCACAGGAGGCCTGCTGATGAGACGAAGGGGACGAGAAACAGCAAGCTGACTGCGGTGGTCCCGCTGAGGGTCTCCCTGTGCTGTTTACCATTGCGCTTACTTTCACAGTACAGATTCCATGGAGAAACCATCCCAGAGTACCAGCTAAGAATGAGCCCCTTTGAAGATCCATCTCACCTTCACATCACTTCTGCTGAAGCAAGTGAAGAGAAGAGGGGGCATTCCTCCTGCTCCGTCCTGGGTCGGTTAAACACACACACACACACAACACTTACAGGAATGGAGGAAGAGAATTAACATCATTCCCACCTGCTAGTTCAAGCTCTTCAGGAAAAGAGAAAGTTGGGTGTCAGGGAATAGAATATGGGGCCTAATAAGAATAAGCAACATTTTACGCAGCAGCCAAAGGAAGGAGCGAGGGAAACAGAAACAGAAAAGGAGATACTGCTCCATTAATCTCCTTTCGCTTCCTTGAAAACACATGTCACGGGACGAAGCATGTGGTTAGTCCTGCAGGACTCATCATAATGAGGGGAAAGCACTTCAAAAACCTACGTCCTTCTTATGGGAGTGTTATGTGTGAGACAGCCAATTAGCGATTACTTCTACTGCTTGAATTAATCTGGCACTAACTGAATAGTCACATTAGCTCAGAGATGGAGGTATCCAGAAAATAACATGCCTCCCTTTTCCTCACCCATCACGCACACGCCCGCCCAGGCAGGCACGCACTCAGGCATCACACGACTGACAGGCATCACTAAGTGATGCTGAGACAGTAAGTGCTATGTGAGCTGCAGGCACCAGCACTTGGTCCAGGGCCTACTACGCAGGCATGGTAAGTGCTTTGTAAAATCCGTTGAATGAATGAGTCACTGCACTCTTCCCCACTGAGTCTAGATGCTGCCTGAGAGTCCTGCTTGACACAGCGGTGGCATTCCAAGGGTTTACTACCAAATCAGGCAGCCATGGCACACAGATCGAAACCTGCTTACCACCCCTTCACAATGAGCTAGATCCTAACACTCTTCCTTTAAGCAATATGATTCGTATCTGAAGACACAGGTAGATTCCTGGATTACCTTGAGCTCCATCATGAAATCAAGGTTAATTTGATGGAACTGTTTTCAACATGAGTCGTAGAGCTTAACATATTTGAAAACAACAAATTCCATTTGAAACCAAAAGTTATTTTGGATGCGCTCATAAGTCACTTCTCCTTTCTTCCTGGACAGATGATTTCCCTGACCCCAGGCAATTAGGTGAGGTCCCATCCTTAGTTTTGGCCCAAAGGCTATAACTATGTGTCACTTACAGGGTGAGACACTTAAGAGACGATGCCCAATTTTCTGCACACTCATCACCTGCCATGGCCATTCTGAAATCAAGTCTTAAGATCAAGGTGCCACAAGATCCAGACTGGGATCCAACTTAGAGTAGTCCGATCCCAATATACAGACTTAGAGTAGTGACTCCATGTTTTCATTAAAATACTAAAGTCCTTTAGGATACCCACAGATGCACACAGTCCTTCCTTCTCCCTCTGCCCTAATCTGGGGTACCATATCTCAGGAAAAGATGTCGAAGTCCATGATTCGGGCTCCTGGCACCATCAGCTGTGTCACCGCCAAGATCTCCAGTTAATCCAGAGCCACGTGGTACCTTCTCATGGCCCACCAGCAAGAGTCCTTTCACCCCTTTTCTTCCAGGCAAAGTCTCTCCTACTTCCGAAGCCATGTGGCAAAAGGGAGCACCGCAAAGCTACGTGGTCCTCACTCTCAGCTGCGGGGTCCCCACTCTGCTAAAGCCGTGTTGTTCTCCCCTCACATGGCTGCTGTGTCTGGGTTTAAATCCCCATGCCAATCTTCCTCTGCACCCCCATTTCTGACTCCTCCCACAATCAGTTACACCTGCCAGCATTCCTGTATTCTTCCAGCTTTACTGGGCTGCCATAGTAAGTCAGGACAGGTGTGGCCCCATGACATGGAGCTGATCTTCTCCAAACTCTCACACAGGTGCAGCTGCCTCCCAGTTGTATCTTGGGTGGAAGTCACTTCCATCTCCCTGGCTCAAAGAATGGCCACAGCTATTTAACATATCTATGAAACCAGTTAAAGGTTATAGATATGTTAAATAACCATGCCAGAGGTTAGCTGCAAGGTTGTTGCTGTACAAAATAGCTCTGCATGGTCCTGCCCCATGTGTCCCTTCCCCCAGCTCAAACCTGTCAGCAGGAGGAGTGAGGACATCTTATATATTTTTCTAATATGTCCTGGACATCTTGAGTTCTGGACCCCTTCCAAATACCTATTTGGGGACCCCTCTTGGCTGCACCCTTTTTCTAGAATTCTGGAAGATACTAGAACAAAGAGATGAAGACATGGGGCTCAGGAATTCGAGATCTATCAATGGCGAAGGGTTCCAGGACAGCTGAGCTCTTGCAGACAGGTGGAGGATCTCCCCAAGCTGGAACTCACACCGAGGCGGCCAGCCTTTGGAGGCTCAGCTTTGGACACCGACTCAGATGCTCAGAGGAGATCGATGGATAATGCAAAACCAGAGGAAGGGTGGGAAAGAAACATCAAAACCAAGCCATGTATAGCTAATCTTTCTCTTTGACTTAAAACGTCCTCAGCTAAAGACACCGTTTCAGACACTGGAAGCAGAGGTATCTGGACTGGGCAGGCCCACAGAATATCCCTGTCCAGATTCTCGTATTCCAAGAAGAGCGGCCATGGAAGCCGCCTTTTTGCACGGCAGTTCCTTAACAAGGCCCACACCTGTGTGGGTGTTTCTCAGGTTACACCGGCAAATTCTCACGTGGCCCCCATGGTAGGAGCAAAGAGTGGAGACTCACTTTCCGTGATCATTTAAAGTGAAGCTGCATCGTCAGTCTGTGTGGGTTCACTCAGCAAGGTCTCGGGCTCTTCCTGTTCCTAACCATTACCATGGAATTCTGGAAACCTGGGGCCCTGTCCAATGTCAATGTCTTAGCCAGTTCAGACTGTTACAACAAAATTATGATAGACTGGGTGACGGAGAGAACAAGGTTTGTTTCTCATAGTTCTGGAAGCTGGGGAGTCCAAGATCAAGGCACTGGCAGATCTGATGAGGACCCACTTCCTAGTCTGCAGATGCCTTCTCGTACCCTCACCCGGCAGAGAGGGGAAAGCTCCCCCTCATCTCTTCTTGTAAGAGCACTAACCTATGCATAACCCCGCATGACCTAATCACCTCCCAAGGGCCACCCCCTCCTACCACCCCACTGAGGATCAGGATCTCACACATGAATCTGGGGAGGACACAAACATTCAGCCCCTAGCATCCTCTTTGAAATTCTGCATCGTACTGCTGTCTGTTGCTGCTCGGTCACAAACCCACTTTCCCCAGCCGCCTGGCAGGTGGGTGGGACCTGTAGGCTAGAGATGGGGGTGAGTCTTCAGAGGGAAAGAATCAACAACCCCCAGTGCACAGAGGAAGATTGGTGCCCTTTACTCATTCCTTGCCCAACACATTAGTTATTTCTTTTGTCACAGTTGCAAGCACCCTTGTATAAAAGATCCAAAAGAACTGACAGGTTTTCACTGTGACCCTCACTTGACCTTAGCCTGTAACTGTTTTCCCCACTCCTTTTGATAAACTTGAATTGCCCCACCAGTGGCTGATAAAACACAAGAATGAACCCTCCCTCTCCAAGAATCATCTTTGACCAACTATTCCCCAAACTGCCTGAGTTCTGCTGACTCTTCTTGCAAAAGCTCCATAGAAATACTTTCCATCCTTCCCCAAACAGAATACTCCTCAGTCTACTGCAGTAGCTTTCTAAACACAGGCTGATGATAATGGTGCTCTGGCTGAGTATATGCCAGTTTATTATGCTGAGACTTTGTCACTGCCTGGACCCACTTCTGCTCAGCCCCATGAGGATGGAGAATGTGGGAGACTCCTTGAGTCCTTCCTGGGAGTCCCAGGGCCTGGACAGCTGAGAAAGTCCCGCCCTTGACTAGCCCTTGGCTTCACATGTGTCGAGGCACCACCTGAGCCTTTGTTCTTCCCTCTGAGTTGTCCTCGGTGAAAACTTTTTGTTCAGTTTATTCCACAACTCAAGGCTCTCAACAATAAGGTGGGTGTGCAGGCATGTGCCGAGATTCTGAGGCAGTCACCAGCCATCCAATGAGCCTCCGGGTCTTCATCCAGCTTCTTCCATGTACCCCATGGTGCTGACAGCAGCAAACAGTAGAAGTTCTGATGGAATCTTTCCAAGAAAAACGTAGAGCTTCCGTGGCCACTCTAGTGAACTTGGGTTACCCATAAAACAGCTCATCTGCAGGGCACTTTAGAATCTAAGGGTTCAAATTCCAACTATTCAATGGTTACTGATTTTGACTGGTATAACGAGGCCTCTGAAAAACAGCAATATTCTAACAGTTTCTTCCTTTAAGGACTCCTTAGGAAAGGCTAATAAAACCCCAAATGGCCTAAACTCTGAACTCCGATCACATACCGGCCTCCCTCTGGTTCGCTGCACCTTGACTTCCTCCTCAATCGGGCTCTGCTCCTCCTCCTGCACCTCCAAACCCCTTTCCTCTCCTCCACTCCCCATCCTTAAACTCATTCCTCTCACTGGAAAATATCTTCTAACAATGGTTTTTTAACATAGGTGGGGATAAAGATCACTCCCAAAGTCAACAGGCTTATAACTTTACTCTGTGGTCCGGATTAGATTCATGTAATCTAGTTAAGGGCTTCCTAACCCCTAGTATTTCTAATAAGGAAGGACAAAAATTTGCTGAATAGTTAAGCATCATCCATGGAACATATATTCTGGGACTTCTTAGACTCCATCAATTTATTTGATTATCAAAATAATGTAAAATGCATGTATCAAAATTTGACCAAGGACAACTATTAAAAAGAACATATATATTAGACAAGATTTCTTAACAGCTCTGAAACCTTTTATGTCAAAATTGAGTGGTGAAAACTCCTGTCCCATGAAATGAAGCCATCCTGATCTCTGAAACTATTAACTATTTCACCTCCCAGGACTACTCTGACCCCCTGCAGAGATACCAATCACCTTGTCTACTTCCTCTGTGGCAGTTCTTAAACCTCAGATGTATGTCTCGGAAGGGATCTTCTCTGGCTCCATTAATGACAAACACTGCAGTGAAATTTCAAGGAATCACCCCCACTGGATTTATGACTTCCAAGATATCATACCCTGAACTTCCATATTGACAGGAGATCTAAAACTGGGACTCCCTCAAGATTATTCTGGATAAATGACATCACAAAGGAGACAGCTTTCCTAGAATCTCAGATTGAGCAGCTGATGGCCGGACTTGGGCAGTTCGGGCCCATGATTCCAGATCAAGACCCCAGAACACAGGGAGCCACTGGCTGTCACATCCTTGTCTCCTCCTCCTCCTTTTCACAGCTATCTTTTCCCTTCTGTTTGATTAAAACTGTGTTCCAAGAGGATTCTTAAAATTCCTTTCTCTAATTTTGTTATTCTGGATACTAGAGATTAAACTTTGGTGACTCTGGGGAGGGGGCGCAATGTGTTGTACAAATTTACTGATATGAAACCTCTCTTCTTGTTGGGTTGGGGAGAAAGCTATTCTGGCTGATCCCAGGTAAGGAAGGATCTGGACTCCTGAGCCATATCCAAGGCCTTTTGATAATTCTCTTAATATGTGCTGTCTCCACAATTATTTCCTGTTGTTTTCTTCAGTCTTCAATGTTCCTAGTCAGATACTTACCTTAAAAAAAAAAGATTGAAATTCAACCACAAAAACAAAAACCACAAAAAACTCTGATAGCAGTTCTCATCAATAAGTCTGAGACTACAATTGACGTGAGTTATATAATTTGAAGGGAAAAAATAAATCAGAATCGATCAAATGATGAGACTTGGTCTCCCTGTTGACCAAGAGGAGGACTGTTAGGGACTCCAAGTGACTGAAAATTTCCCACTATGGCCCTTGTATGACGGGGCCCCTGTAGCTGCTGCTCCCCAGCCCACCTTGATAAACTGAAATTTCTAGCTGTTAAACCACCAGATCAATCCCTCCTCATTCCTTCGATCCTCCTCTTTATGGTGCCCTGGTCCATTTCCTTCTACATCTGCTGACTGTGGTTTTACTACTAACACTTTTGTGCTCACTATGGATAAAGAATACAAAGGGATTATGAAAAATGAAAAAATGTTCTGTTAGGGTAGTGAGGCTACCGAGAACTGTTTCCACCCTGGCCAGGCAGCTCATTTGGTTAGAACATTGTCTGGATACGCCAAGGTTGCAGGTTCAATCCCTGGTCAGGGCACATATAAAAATCAACCAATGAACACATAAATAAGTAGAACAACAAATCAATGTCTCTACCTTCCTCCCTCCCTCCTTCTCTCTCTCCCTCTTTCTCTCTCTCTCTCTCTCCCCTCCCCCTCTCCCTAAAAATCAATCAATAAAAAAAATTGTTTCCTACTTTCTGAGTTCCCTCTAAGTTAGTTATATTACTTTAATAATAACTATATCTCCTAATGAAAAGGGGGAGGGATGTATTACTCAGTTCCCACACAATTATAACCACTCCAAAAAAAAAAGAGATTTCCAAGAACATTTAAGAATTTGATATTTTCCACAAAGATACTCAAGACAAGTCTTGACTCATCTGATACTGGTTTCTTTAAAGTTTTTCCTCACTTCAAAACAATTCACTGTTTCTCCAGTAGAAACATGAATATTTGGTTTAGAAATGACCAATGTCTCAAAAAGCCTTGATTTCCTGCCACCTACTCATCTCCAAAATGCCAAATTAATGACATCTGATCCTAACTAAGTGAGACATCCACAGCTAAAAATGTCATTATAATGGGGGGTGGGGAGGGAGACAGGGAAAAAAGCAGGGGTAATTTTTTCCCCAATATGTTTGTCATTATTATAGGTTGTATATACAGAAGGAAAGTTAATTAAGCTTTTAAAAAAATCCATCACACATCAATGGCTGCATTTTAATGAGTACAAAAAGTTGAGGTGTTTACTACCAATTAAAGTGGTTTTTAAATAAGCACTAATTAACACAGAAATTCAGAAGAAAGTTATACCTTGTCAAAGAAAGGCCAGTGCGGGCTGTGCCCACTCCTGCTCCCATTCATATTCAGATAGTAATTACCACCAACCCTATACTTTCCATAATAATGAGGAGATGCTGTCACATCTATCAAACAACATCGCACACACAAAAGTGGTGGAATTGGAAATTCTCAACCCGAAGTAAACTTTTCAAATTGTTTCTTTCTGGGTTTATCCCTCTTGCAGGTCCAAGTTATTCAAAGAGGCTAGCTGATCTCAACGACAGGTTGCTCGCTTTCTCTGTCCCCCTTTTGTGGGGAGTATTGTTGGGGGGCGCTCATCGGTCAGAGAGGTGTTACTCGAGTCTACACCAGCAAAACAGAACTGCCCAGTGGTGATTTAAGAGGGCCGGAAGGTCTCCCTCTGTTTCTTAATACTCACGTTAATTTGCATAATCCTACTATCTCTACCCTACTTCCTCTCAGAAAATTATTGTCTAAGGGGTAAGGAGGAAAAAGGCATAGAATCTTTAAAACCCATAACCTAACTAGCACATCAGATAAGTCTGATGGATGGATTTATCTTCCTAAGAGCGGTGGGGGATGTGCTGGAATTTGGGGAGGCCTCTAGAAGACACCCCAGGGGTAGTCGCCAGGAAGGTGTTCTCCAGCACCTTGAGGCAACAAGGCCCAGAGATTGAGTCTCAGCCTTACAAATCAGATTTTCTTAGTGATGACCTTATTCTGACCAAAGTAACACATGATCCACCAGTAAATGCTAATTTACCATGGAGGAGTTCAGCAGTTCCCTTTCTAGAGTGTGGAACTCCTGCGCTCCCTATCTCGGTGATTCCCTTCCCAGTACCAAAGTGTTTAAGAGAGGACACTAACTTATTCATCAGAGGCCTCCTCAGTGAACTTGAAATCAGGGCAGGGAAGCAGAACGGTGTGGGAGGGATCTGCAGGATGGCACTTCCCCTCCGCACCACAGGGAGCCTCTCAGATCCCTCGCACACAGTGCTGTAACCTGGCTGAACGTGCAGACTCTAGCCTCCCTGGTCTCCTCAACTCATTGAGGATTCCTCCCAGTTCACTGATAGGTTTTGTTTTATCTAGCAGTAAAGTTCCTCCCATTATGGTAATTTAATTAGGGAGAAGCTCTTCACAGGCACAATCTTTAATGAGCCAAGGACACCAAACAAGCAAGATCATTTCCAGGACCTGCACTGGGCATGTTTGAAACCAGTGAGCCAGAGTGTCCCAGACTTTAAGCCGAAGGGTGGGCGGGGACTGTGGCAGAAACCTCATCATTCCCGAGAGTGGGGCGGTTTCTCCTCAATTTACAAAAAGGCAGCCAGATGCTTCCAGAAGATCACACAGACAGGTGGGCAGGCATCTGCCCTCTTCTTAGCCTTAATGTAAGCCTCGAATTATGTATGAATAAAGAGATGGGTGAAGAGATAGTCCAATTATGTAGCCTTCTAGTAGCCCATGCACATTTTCAGTGACTACTTAGGAGGCCTCGGAATACCTGTTTAAGGCAGATTCAGGGAGCAATCCAGTTGAAAGGGGCTTAGAGGACGTGTCTGGAAGCCATATTTGCAAAGCAAACGTGATTTTTATCTAGATAGTCTGTATCTTGGGGTGCCCTAGGGGTGCCGATGAAATCGAGGAAGTAAAGACTGCCATCTGCTGTGGGGTTATGGAGGGCGGGGCCCAGGTCTACTTTATTTTTAAATCACGTGCAATGCCTAGCAGAATAAGTGGGACAAGTCAAGTATGTTTATTATGTTTATTAAATGAATGGCAAGTGAGTTTTTAGTTCATTGAAGATGATTGGTTCGTGCCTGGCTTTGATTCCTTTATCACCTCACTGGCTTCCCTCTAGTTGCGGCTTGCATCTTTGCCCTATCACAAGTAGGTCCAGGAAGAGACTGATAATGGATAGGCAAAACAAAAATCAAAAACAAAAACAAAGTCAGGAATTTAGCTGGAAAGAGAACAGGCTGAATGGGCACACCAGAGAAGGTGGGGCTGGAAAGCGACGTCAGGTAGGACACAGACAGAGGCCCAAACCTCACTGAGGAGCCACAGAGCACAGGGGTCCCAGCGTCAAATGGCAGGCGCTCCACGCCACCCCTTCCCCTCCAACACAGCTGTCCGCTGTGGGCACTCACCTCGGCCCAATCTGATCAGGAATGAAGAGCTTCCAGGAAGAGTTAAGTACCAATGTACTTCTTAGCAAGAACAGTCAAAGGTGGGCAACGCCCCGGATGCCGGAAGTATGGAAAAATCCTGCCTAACATGGCTGCACCCTTGGCCTTGCTTGCCACGCGTCTCACTGCTGTTGCCTTTACAGGCAAATGCTCATTCAGGCACTGTTTAAACAAATGGTTGGTTGTGCTTCTTTGTGCAAACGTGCACTTCTTCCATAGAGTAAGGATGGTACCATGCCTCCTTGGTCAAGTCTGGCGGAATGATATGTCCCTCTTCCTGAAATTCCTCAGTCATGTTACACCCATTGTCCAGCTTCGTTAAAACGGAAAGAACGTGCCCTTTTTTGTGTCCCACTCTTCCATTTACCAGGACTGGGGTGGACGGTGTCTTTCCACTCAATTTGGACAATGAAATGAGTTTCATTTTTATTTGTGGGCTTCATAAATCCGTTTCACTTGCTGCTTTTCATGCCCCAGTTCCACGCTGCTGTGTTGGGATTTCTCACCCTGCCAGGCAATTAAACCAAAACCTTGTGGAGGGAAAAATTCCTTTACAAAATTCTTTTAAAACCAAAATACACAAAATCGTCTCCACTTCAGGTCCAATATATTTAAGGGATGAGGCCTTTAGGTCTTCTTTGTGAGCACCTAGCTCTCCAGATTAATTCTTTCACTGTCATCAGCAAGCCCTCCTTTGAGTTCTGAAGATGAGTTCAGAACTCCAGCATGAAAAGAAGTCTTTAAATGTAGGTACTGTGTTTCCTGCCCTGGTGCCTGGCCTGTGGGAAGACAAGGCAGCGGCTGAGGCCCAAAGAACAGCAGGGGCTCACACACCATGGTCACCTGAGCTCGGGGCAGGACAAGCCCAGAAACCTGGGGCAGCAGCGATAGTTTCGTGGTCGAGGCTGGATTAAAAACACAGACCAACCAGCCAGCCGAATGCAGCCCCACAGACCTACAGCATTAAAGGAAGGCTGGAGAGATGCGGTCCCACTTCCCAGTCCTTTGCCGCCCTCAGAGGAACTTACTGCTAACTTCTCTAACTACACTACCGAACGGCAGGCCTCTACCTGAGAAGGCTGTGTCTAGTCGGACCCAAAGCTCCAATTCCACCTAATAAAATGTACGAATCGGGTTCAGTTAGCATTCAGTCCTGTGATACAAAGATTCAAGAAAAGGAATCCAGTGAAACCTTATTTAAACAGAGACCCAGGAATCTGAATTTTTAAGAGCTCAGACGAGGACAAGCTGAAGTTTACATTGACACTTTCTCTGATTCAGTCACACTATGCACACTATACGTACAAACTAGAAGTGGGCAAAGAATGTTTAAGTCTTGCCTGACCAGGCTGTAAGCGACTTAAGACCCAGAACCACTGGTGATTCCTCCTTGTGCCTGGTCCACAGAAGATGTCCCATGTTTAGAACATCTGGTTCCTTGAAATTCTTTGCATGTGAGGTGAGCTGGCTGCTTCAATTGTCATGCTACTAATCACCAAGAGTGACCCAGATGCTCTGGCTGACTGGGAAGGTGGTCCCATTCTCCCTTTAAGCAGAGCAGGGAAAAATAAGCTAGGAAGCAAGAAGTGGTAAGTGTGCGTATTATACGATGCTGACACGGTTGACACAAGTGCTTTGGTCCAGCTGGCAGGTGTCTCCCTGGGGTGCGGGCGGGTGGATCAGAATGTGATGAGAACGTCACCACCCATTAGGATCATCCCTTGGCAAACCACACAACCTTCTGGCTTCAATGGTACTCGCCCAGTGGGAAGAGAAGAGAGCTAACACAAGTGTTCTCATCCATTCTGCAGTTCCTAATAACGGGAAAATTAATAAACTGACAATCTGATCTATATCACAATCTCTTGAAATTTTGTTAATGCGGGTCTATCCCCTTGAACTTAATGAATTTATGGTGAATCAAGTTCTGGACCCAGACAAGACTGGATGTAGGGCTTCAATTGTGCTAACTGTTGTGGGGATAAAACGCCATGGAACTTCCAGGCTCTGCTGCCAGCCAGCCCGCTTAAACATCCCCAATACTACACAACATCTCAGGAAGTACTTGGTTCTACCTCAGGAATACTCCACAGTGGGTGAGAGAAATACTAGCTAGAATAGCACTTTCCTTAACCCACTGGATTGGTAAATTGCACTGAAGTCAAATTCCTCAACGAACAAAACGGTGCTTGCAAAAAAAAAGTCCCTTTCCTTAACAACACCCAACAGAGATGAGCTTGAACCAACACAGAGGCTCAAGGTCACTTCACGAAGTTAGTGCAGGTTGTCCACTGCACAGGACCACCATCAAAGAGGCCCCTTCTACGTAATCGGCCTCGGATTTTATTTACTGGCCAATAACCAGTGAAAAGAAATACTGAAAGGCAAAAAACACAACATGAAGACACAGAGCAAGCAGCAGAAGCAGACATTGCAGGGATGTTGGAATTTTCCGACTGGGCATTTACAACACATATGGTTAATATGATGAGGGCTCTAACGAAGTAGACAACATGCAAGAGCAGACTGGCAGTGTAAGTAGAGAGGAGAAAACCCTACGAACTAACCACAAAGAAATGCTAGAAATATATATATATATACACATATATATATACACATACTGTAACAGACATGATACACCCTTTGATGGACTTATCAGTAGACTGGACACAGCTAAGGAAAGAATCTGCAAACTAGAAAATATGTGAATAGAATTCTTGAAAACTGAAAAGCAAAGAGAACAAAGATTGAAGAAAGCAGACCAGAATATCCAAGGACTGTGGGGTAACTACAAAAGGTACATACATGTAATGGGAATATAACAAGGAAAAGAAAGGAAGGAACAGAAGAAATATTTCAAACAGTAACGACTGAGAATTTCCTCAAATTAATGTCAGACATCAAACCACAGATCTAGGTACGAACAAAACTAAACTACACCTAAGGTCATCATTTTTTACAAAATATTTTATTTGTTTATTTTTAGACAGAGGGGAAGGGAAAGAGTAAGAGAGGTAGAGAAACATCAATGTGTGGTTGCCTCTCACATGGCCCCTACTGGCCTGCAACCTAGGCATGTGCCCTGACTGGGAATCGAACCGGTGACTCTTTAGTTTACAGCCTGAGCTCCATCCACTGAGCCACACCAGCCATGAATTATCATTTTAAACTACAGAAAATCAAAGATAAAGGAAAAATTCTGAAAGAAGCCTAAGATAAATAATATCTTACCTATACAGGAATAAAAATAAGAATCACATCTGAATTCTCCTCAGAAACCATGGAAGCAAGAAGAGAGTAGAATAAAATATTTAAAGTGTTAAGAGAATAAAACCACCAGCCTAGAATTTTGTATCCTGAGAAATTAGCATCCAATGAGAAAAAAAAAAGACCATCTCAGACAAACAAAAATTGAGGGACTCTGTTGTCAGTAGACCTGTCTTATAAGCAATGTTACAAGAAGTTATTCAGAGAGGAAGAAAACATTATAGGTCAGATAATCGGACACACATAAAGTAACAAAGAGTATCAAAAAAGGAGTCAGCGAAGGTAACATTAAAACTTTATTTCCGTATTCTTAATTGATCTAAAGACAATACTTTGTTCAACTCTAACAATAACCAGAGGGGAGGTGACAGGGGAAAATGAGGGGGAAAGGGCGGAAGGGTTTTCAGGAACAAGTATAAAGGACTCATGGACAAAACCAAGTGGGGGTGGAATCAGGGGAGGGAAGTGGGGATGGCTGGGATAGAGGGAGAGGTGGGGGGGCAAATGCATACAACTATACTTGAACAACAATAAAATAATTAAAAATAATAATAATAACTTTTTAAGAAGACAATACTTTGTTCAAAATAATGAACAATGTATGTGATTATGTACCCTTGAGGATAATTACATATTATGATTATATATAAGTGAAATAAATGAGAGTAATGATGAAAGGGACAAAAAGGAGGAATTATGATTATTCTGTTATTATAACATGCTCACACCACCTGTGAAGTACTACAGTGTTATCCAAAGGTGGACTTGAGTTGACTGTAAATGTACATTGCAAACTCTAGGGCAACCACTACAAAAGGTTTAGAAAAAGTATAACCAATATGCTAAGAAAGGAGAGAAAATCAAATTACATAAAATGCTGAATAAAAACCATAAAAGGCAAAAAAAGAATGAAAGACAAAAATAGGAACAAAGAACAGGAGCAACAAATAAAAAACAGTAAGTATGGTTGATATCAACAATCACTTTGAACATCAATGGTCTAAATGAACCAATTAAAAACAGAGATTGTCAGAGTCCATCAAAAAACAAGAACTAACTATATGTTGTCTACGAGAAACCCACTTTAAACATAAACACATATAGATTAAAACTAAGTAAATGGAAAAAATATACCAAGCTAACACTAATTAAGAGAAAGAAAGAAAAGCTGTATTAATATCAGACAAAGCAAACTTAAAGCAAGGAAAATTATCAAGGATAGAGGAATTACACAATGACAAAGCGGTCAGTTCTCCAAAAAGACATAACAATCCTTAATGTGCCTGTGCCTAACAACAGAGTATTATTAAACTATACGAGGCAAAACACACACACACACAACTAACAGTATGGCGAAAAGAAATAGACAAATCCACTAACATGTTTAGAGAATTCAAAACCCCCTCTATCAGAAATGGACAGCGCCAGCTGGGAGAAAATCAGTAAGGACACTGTTGAACATAACACCACCACCATCAAACAACCGGATACAATGAACACCACAGACTAGCTCACCCAGCAACAGCGGAATACACATTTTCCTCCAGCTCTCACGGAACAGTCACCAAGACATACCATATTCTGGGCAATAAAACACACCTTAGCAAACTCAAAAGAATAGAAATCATATGATGTCTACTTTTGAACCACAACAGAATTGAACCAGAAATCAGTAACAGAAAGATAACTGGAAAACCACAAAATACATGGATATTAAACAAACAAACAAAAATACTTCTAAATAATACCTGAGTTAAAGGAAAAATTTCAATATATTTTGAACTAAATGAAAATACAATATTCAAACATTGTGAAATGTACCAAAAATGCTTAAATTTATAGTACCGAATGCATATATTAGAAAAGAAGAAAGATCTAAAATCAGTCATCTAGGTTTCCATCTTCGGAAACTAGGAAAAGTACAGCAAATTAAATCCACTGGAACGAATGGTCATCCACATGCGAAAAAAAAAAAAAAAGAAAGAAAGAAAGAAAGAAAGAGAAGAAGTCTCGATACAGACCTTACACCTTTCATAGAAATCAAATGAAAGTAGAGCGCAGACTTAACTATAAAATAAAAAACTATGAACTCCCAAAAGATAAGGTAGGAGAAAAAGTTAAATAAATCTGAGTATGGTAATGACTTTTTAGATAAAACACCAAAAGCATGATCCATGAACGAAGGAATTGATATGCTGAAATTCATTACAATTTACAACTTCTGTTCTGCAAAAGACAACGTCGAGAGAATGAGAAGCCACAGACTGGGAGAAAATGTTTATAAAAGCACATATCTGATAAGGAACTGTTATCCAGTACGTACAAAGAACTGTTAAAACTGACCAATAAGAAAATAACCCAATTAAAAACTGGGCTAAAGACCTTAACAGGCACCTCCTCAACAGAGACATGCAAAATATGAGAAGGTGCCCCACATCGTATTTCATCACGGAAATGGGCATGAAGACAACAAGGAACCCAGCACACCTATTGGAACGGCCAAAATCCAGAACACTGACGACACCAAATGCTGAGGAAGACGTGGAGCGACAGGAACTCATTCATTGCTGCCGGGAACGCACAATGGGGCAGCCACTCTGGAAGACATTGGACAGTTTCTTACCAAACCAAACATGCTTTTACCATACAGCCCAGCAATCATGCTTAGTCCTTACCCAAATGAGTTAAAAACTTCTGTCCACACAAAAACCTTCGCATTGTATATTAGGAGCAGCTTCATTCATAATTGCCAAAACCCAGAAGTAATCACGCTGTCCTCCAGGAGGTGATAAACTGTGGTACATCCCAGACAATGGGAAATTATTCAGCGCTAAAAAGAAATGAGCTGTCAAGCCATGGAGCCACAGAGGAAGCTTAAATGCGTATCACTAAGGGAATGATGCCAATCGGAAAAGACTATATACTGTATGATTCCAACTATATGACATTCTTTAAAAAGCAAAGCTACAGAAACGGTAAAATGCTCGGTGGTTGCCAGGTGTCAGACAAGGCGGGGGGAGCAGGGTGGGAAGAATCAGTAGGGCACAGAGGACTCCGTGGGCAGTGAGAATACTCTTCATAATGATGGCTACACGTCAGCACACATTTGCCCAAACTCATAGAATGTACACCACCAAGAATGAACCACTATGCAAACTATGAACTTTGGCTGGTTATGATGTGTCAAAGAAAGTTCACCGATTGTCACAAAGGTACCACACGGGTGGCGCAAATAGATGGAGGGGGGGGGCTGGGCATGTGTGGGGAGGACAAGGGGGTTATGGGATATTGCTGCACCTTCCCTTCCATTTTGCTGTGAACCTGAAACAGCACTAAAAGCCTTAATTTAAAATTTTACAAAAATATTTCCACCTTGGCTGGTGTAGCTCAGTGGGTTGAATGCCAGGGAGCAAACCAAAAGGTCACCAGTCCAACTCCCAGTCAGGCACGTGCCTGGGTTGCAGCCAGGGCCCCAGCTGGGGGCACACGAGAGGCAACTGATCAATGTTTCTCTCACACAGTGATGTTTCTCTCCCTCCCTTTCTCCCTTCCTTCCCCTCTCTAAAAAAATAAATCAAATCTTTAAAAAATAATGTCCTTTTCACCTTAAATTTTCTTAAGGTCCATTGTGTTTGTTCACTCTTTTGCTCCTCCTAGTCTTCATTTCTCATTTTTCTTGTATTTCTAATTATTTCCGGAGCTGTCATCTCCGAGTGTCCTAATCATGATTTATGTTGTTCTTTCATGTCTTACATAATTTTCTTAATGTCTTTCAGTTCATTTGGAAACAGTGTATTAGTTTTGATCTGTTTTGTGAGCGCATCTTTCTGGAATGCTGTCATTGTCTGTGACGATGTCACTCCACTCCTAATTCTATTTTTCTTATAATAACTGTGTACGGAACTTGATGTGGATTCTTTTCTGCTGTGCATTTTAATGTGAAATTAGTTTTACTAAATTATGAGAAGGAAGCAGGTTAAATTTTAAAAAGCTGTAACTTCACAGAGCTCCCTCTTCTGTTGTTTTTGTGAAGTGTTTTTTTAAAAAAGTGTGCGTGACATCGTGCTTTCTGAGATTCCCTGGCTGCTCTCTACTTCCTTTGAACTGCACCTTTTTCTTGCCCCTGCCCTGCTCAATTTCGATTCCATTCCCAGCAATTTCTCCTCGACGTAGCACCCAGAGCTAGAAGGCAGTTCTGGCAGGTCAATTTTGAGAGTTCAAAAGGCCAGAGCCTTTAATCCCTCTTCTTTCAAGCTCTTTGCACTTACCAGGTGTCAGAGTGGGCAAAACGCCTTTCCCTGGGGTGGCTGTTCTCAGATTGGCCCACTGAGCTTCAGTGCTGCAGTGGGTTTTGGGGTGCTCCTGTTCGCAGATTCACTCAGAAGCTACACCGTTGCTTCTTGTCTGTCTCCCACGGGAATGCCTGGCTTGTGCAAGTCTTGTGCTTACTGGTATTTTGTCCCCTACTGCTTGAATCTGGGGACTTGTGCCACCTTGTTACCTAGTCTTGCTGTAAACGTTGTCTATGAATTTCTGAGTTTGCTGTCTACGTGGGTACTAGGCTGCTGCCATCAGCGTCACCACCTTCCCAGGATCATCGTCATCCTTTAATTCCAGCGAATTTTTCTGTGTACTCTTTCTTGATTCTTTCCTTCCTTGGCCTCAGTTTGTAGAGTCCTGTATCATATACATGTGTGTGTGTGTACGTGAGCGTGTGTTGGGAGAGATGTGTGGAAAGGGGATCACGGGTGGGGATGCGAATTGGCAGCAGAGCTGCAAACAGTCAAAGATACAGGTCCTGCCTTAGGAGCTTAGCACCTAAGAATCTAGCACATGCCTGCTCGGTGAAGCAGGACTTCGTGGCTCAGCATCTGGTCAGTCACAGCTCTGATCAGCGTGCCACGCCACCTGGGGCACGTTGACTTCCTGGGATTTCGGTGCCTCCACTGATCAAACGCAGAGCACACCACTTGCTCTGTGCAGCAGTAGAGGATGCAGAGGAGAAAGGGGATCATGGGAGCACACATCATCTGGGTGCCCATGACCCATGCCTGGGGGCAGGAGCCCTGTGCTCCTCATCCCTCCCTGCCCCTCACAGCCTCTGACTATGCTTAGCGCATTCTGAGCATGCATTCTTTGGCACCTTGAAAAAAGTACAAACAGCCCTATTATGTGATAATTAATTTTAAAAGCCCCTCAGCTTCATCAAAGATGACAAGTGTCAATATGCCCGTGTTTGGGGGCTGGAGAGGCTAACCCCAAAAAAGACCCTTCGCATAGAAGAAATGGCCTTCACTCCAAAAGTCAGCCATCAGAAGACACGGAAGAGCTGAGTTTTTAAAATGCATTTTTTATTATTCAGCCTTCAGCAGAAATGTCACCTTTCTAAAGCAAGCTGTTATCATGCACTCCCTGTGCCAAACAGTTGCCTCTGAGGAGCAGGATTTTTATCTCAACGTGTTTGAGTGATTTGTGTTTTTCTTTCAAGGAGCTCCATGCCTTAAGGCACCTGTACCACAAACAGCACAAGAAGGTAAGGTCACGTGAGGGGCAGCCTCCGAGACAGGAAACGGGGATCTTCGTGGAACAGGCCCAGGGCTGGCATCCACGCTGGAGTGCACGGTCACCCTGCTCAGAAATTCTGTCCTCTCCATGCAGCTCACTGCTTGCTGGTGGCCTCCTTGGTTGCAACCATATTCTCAAAGAAACTCCGTTTTGTGACAGGGCCCCCATTAGCAGGCTCAGCCACATGACAGGCCGAGAAGCAGCCAGCACAACAGCCGGCAACGCTTGCCAATAAGCCAGATGCTGCCACATATTGGCATCTGGGTCCTGGAATAGCAACCATGTTCTCAGTCTGGCTAGGGATTCTGACCCTCACTACGGAAGGAGACAAAGGAAGGAAAGAAAGAGACCGGGCAAGGGAAGGGAGGGCAGACTGAGGAGAGTCTCCTGGTAATTTCCTACCATGGATTTAGAGCTCCCGCAACAAAGGACGCCTTGGAAAGCTGCTACCAGGGCTGCAATGGGCGGGAGAGGTAGAGACCGGCAGCAGGCGCAACCCAGCGAGCTGTTCCGGCACCTGGGGAGTGGGGGTGGGTGATTCAAAAGGAGACAGCTGCAGCAGGCAGCGACCGCGCTCCCTCCGCTCTCTCAAACCACGAGAGCCCACAGTGGAGCGGAGCCACTGGATGCAGCTTCGATGTGCAGCAGAGGGACGGAGAGCGACAACATCGGGATGGCTGTCACTCTCTGCTTTCCGGGTGCCAAGCTTCACCAGCACCAGGAAGGCCAGCTAAGTGGCAGGGTGAGAGCCAGACCAGCAGTCTCACGGAAACCCTTTCAAATCAAGGGAAAGTGACCAGGGATGTCTTGGTCCCAGGGAACTGGGTGCAGGCAAAACAAAGCCATGTGCCTTGAAGCGTCTTTTGATGCTGAGGTCAAAACAGCCGGAGGGAAGCTTCAGGCCCCGCTGGGTGGGCTGAACCGGAGTTATGGGCTAGAAGTAACAGGTGACAGAATGAAAGACAAGCAGCAGTTCTTTCCCAAAATCTCAAGTTCCTCCAACACCCCTTTACCCACGTCACACTGGACAAGAGATGCTCAGGGCCTTGCACTTGAAAGAAAGGGTACAGGAACAAGAGAATGAGAGGCAACATGAAGAGTCCTGGACTCCGCAGTCAGACCCCTGGGGGAGTAGCCCCAAGGGCCATTTACCAGGGCGGGGTGAAGCTCTTGGGGGCAAATTGGCTTCTCTCTGCTCCGCAGACACTGGGTTGCACAGCCAGATCCACATGGGCGTGCCTCTGGGCACAATCAGTGGGGGTGTGTGGGGAGGTGCGGGTGTTATAGGAACCTCTGCCTACTGTTGGAAAAAACTGTGCAAAACTTGTCCTTTTTGATAGTGGTTTAAGCAATAAAGCCATTTTTTAAAAAGAAGGACAGCACATTACTATTGAGGCTGAGAAGGCATAGCAAAAGTATAGACAGAGGAAGCAACTGCTAACCCTGAAGCCCCACCCAGTGAAAACAAAAAACTACCCAAACAGTTTGCAAATGCTCACAGAGAGGTCAAATACATGTATTTGGTCAAAATATACTTCATTAATTATCTAGTCATCTTGGGACCTTGTAAGCAAGAGTGAAAAGTAAGAAGGTAGTGAGTCACCCACATTTCCCTCATCACCCTCCCCTCCCCACACACACGCTTTAACCTCCAGGGACTATCTAGAACGTTTCACCTTACTCCCAAGAAGCTTAGCACCCGTTTTCAAAAGGCAAAACCAAGTCTACCCAGAGCACACGCCCAGCTGAGCCCCTCAGTTATAACGAGGACACTGAACAAGCAGCTCTGCTACACATCGAATCCAACGAGAACATTCTGGTGTCTTTCCCAAACTGAGCTCAGAGTGTTTACATCAACAATGCTGAACGATGCAGGGACTCAACCCTAAATGTCCACTGTGGCTCTGCTTAAGGAGCAAAAAAAACCCAACAATAGACAACAAGTCATCAAGATAGTTACAGTTGTAAGTTGATGTTCCTTCTAGCTGTGGCCTGACTCTAGTCTAGAGAATTATGACAGAAGGGGCCCCATCTTTGGGGCAACAGAACCACCCCCCCATGTGCTCCTCCTTTTGCTCCTCCTCCAATTTTCTCTTGATCCAACTGGTTACTCCCCACGCTTCTTCCCTTTCTCCTCGTCCTCATTATCTGTCTTCTCCTGTCACTTTGACACTAGGACATCTTGGGATAGCCTCCTGGGGAAATCGCTGAGTGCTGGGAAATATCTTCAAACTCAGAACAGTACAGGAAAGGATGCTTCTGCCCCTACAAGGCACAGACCCATAAGCTGACATGAAACTAAGCCAGCGGTTTTCAAAGTTGACGAAACATCAGAATCACCCAGAAGCCCTTACAAAAACATTGTTGTGCAGGCCCCGGAGTTCTGATGTAACAAGTTTGGGACAGGGTGCAAGAATTTGCACTTCCAACAAGCTCTGAAGTGACGCTCATGTGGTCTGAGGATCACTTTTCTTTTCTTTTCTTTCTTTTTTTTTTTTTTTTTTAGCTTTCTTGAAACTTTTTTATTTGGGAATAATTTCAAACTTAAAGAAAAGTTGCAAGAAGAATATAAATCACCATATTCCCTTGACCCAGATGGGAACCACTTTTTGAGAACCACTGAGCTGGGCAAAATATGCGTCGGAGGTCTGGTCCACAGAGAACAATCAACTGCAGGATGTAATGCCTTCTAAGACCAAAAGCAGAACACGGTCCAAATCAAAAGCAAACTGACTGTTTAAAAGCAAAAGTGGGAAGAAGTGTCACACAATGATGAAAAGAAAGTGAGCTGGGACCCAGGAGTTTTAAGTTAAGCTCTGAAGGGTAAGTATCACGGAGGAGAAGGTGTATGAGCTTTCCTGGTTTGCCTCTCTGGGGCTTCCTCCAGGCTGACTGCACCAACAACAAATCCCTAATCTCCCAGCATAATCTGGCTTCAAGGAAAAAAAAGAGAAGCAATCATTTGTTAGGGAAACTACTCTGTACACTCCAGAGACTTGGACGACAGGATTCTTCTGCACCCCTCCTTTGTACTCTACCACCTTAACTTGGGGTTTATCTCTGCCTACATGTCTGTAATAACTCCCAACTCATCTCTCTGCCTCTATCGCTTTCTCTCCAAATTAGTCTCCATTCTAACCCTAAAATTATCTTTTTAACAGCAGGATGCAATAATGTCAGCTCTCTAAGAACCTTCCTTCCCTAGCTCCCTACAACCTAGAGAACGACGTCCAAATATCAGTGTGGCATTTAATCTGGCCCCAACTTACCTTTCAAATTCATGCACCTACAAACCAGCTGAAACAGAATACACACAGCTTTACATTTCCCCACCTCCATGCCTTTGTACACAACTGGTTTTTGTGCCCCTGGATACTTTCCTTCTCCCCAAACATAATCTTGAGGGGGGAAAAGTCCTTATGTTTAAAAATACTATTCTAACTTCAAGGTTCTGCCCCAATACAGGAAGCCTTCCTGCAGTTCCTCAGATCTCTCCTTTGTAAGCTCACCATGCCCTATTCGGACCTTATAACAACATTCTGCCCTACTTATTATTTATGCTTTCTTTCCTCTCGGTTTCCTAAGGTCCTTGAAGGCAGGCACCAGGTCTTTTGTTCAGCAACCAGAGAAGCACAGAGGTGGGAGGGGGGTAGACAAAGAGAAGATGAAGAGAGGAAAAAGGAACGAGAAAGCAGTAGGAGAGCATGGTGAGTGGGAAAGTTCAGTTTTAAAGTTTCCTTAGTCAGAAACTTTTGGCTGAAGACAGATCCTCCCATAACTAACATATTTTCCTTCCAGAACAATCCCAAGACACTGAACGATTTTTCTCCTGCTTTGCCAGCACGGCACCTCCCTTCCTTCTTGTTTTCTATCTATGTTGCTACTGAGTCAAATGAGTCAGGGAGACATCGCACTGCGGTCACTAGTTGGGCACTGAAGCAGGCTCCAATCCCCCGACATCTGTCGAATCTCCTTTGATGCTGGGGGTGGGAGGGTGCAGCAAAGCCTGCCTGGCGGATTAGCTTTAGGAAGAATTTGATCAACGTTCCTAGAAGAGTTACCTCTTTGATATAAATTTTTATTTAAGATTTACGAACACAGAATGCCAGCAACTCTAAGCAGTGGCCAAAAGCTGGTTCACTCGTCATTCTTCCTCACCATGTGCCGCCCAAAGAAACCACAGCAGCTCTTCACAGACACTCCTGGCCCCCTCCCCTGACAACAGCCATCTCCGGCAGGGAGGCAGAGAGAACTGACTCTGGAAAAGCTAGTCACTTAATCCTTCCCCCAAAGGCAGTACAGCATCTTATTTCCTGTTATAGAAGAAACAGTTTCAGTTTCCGCCTGACTCTTCCTGGAGGAAGAACAAAGAAGGGCACTATGGGAAAAGTCGAGAAACATATTTCACTCACATGGGGGATATAGACCTGGAAGAAACAAATGAGCAAACAAGAAAAACAAAAACTCACAGGCACAGACGACAGTACGGGGGGCACGAGAGCGGCAGGGCGGTGGTGGGAGATGGATGGCAAAGGGTAAAGGAGGTCAAGTACATGGTGACGGAAGGAAAGCTGGCCTGGCGTGGTGACCACACAACATAAAGATGATGTGCTGCAGAACTGTCCACTTTAAGTCTATGTAATTTTATTAACCGCTGTCACCCCAATATATTTAATAAGAGTTTTTTTTTTAAAAATAAGGCTCAACAAAGAAGGTTATCTCTCGCACCGGATGCCTGGGCCCACACCCCTGACAGGTGCTCTGCTTCCTCTCCCTCCGTCACCTCCCTCAGCTGTCTTTGTTACACCTCCACAAATGTTCTCTGCCTTGATTTTTCCCTGTAAGGACATCCCTGAATCAAGAAAAGAAGTTGTGTGATAGGGACGGAAAAAGGCCAAGCTATCCTGACTACATACCACCACCACTGCTAGCCTGCCCCACAGGGAGCGTGTGTCCTGGCTCCCTACTGGCTGCCCTGGAGAGAGTACGCGATGCCGAGTCACCCAGACCCACAGCACTCTGCTTCCCATTTCCCTGCTGCTATTCTGTTTGCAGCTTTATTTCGAAATAGCTTCACAGCTTTTGCCATTTAGTAACCCTTCCACAGAAGCACCTGACATAAAATCCTCGATGTGAGCTGAGCAGACATCAAATACTCAAAAGTCCAAATTACCTAGACTGGTAGAGGTTAATGTTCTGCATTAAATACGAGTAGAAAGTATCAATTTTGTACTCTGATGATGCCTGCCAAAGAACTGAGTCAAACACACACATAACACATGATAGATGAGGGCACAGGGTAGGAATACCATCACAGTTACTGAGAAAGGTCTAAGAAGCGAGCGAATGTGGGTGTGTCCCAACCTCCTTTCACCTCTACATACTTCCATCTGGACCTTCAACTCTCCTTTCCCCGGGGCAGAGCTGCCTGAGAAATAACCTTTTAATATTTCATTCTATTTATAAGCCACGTAACCACTAAGGGTTGTGCTACTGAGCAGGGTACATGGCAGCAACCCAAGTACGTGCAATTACTAGAGAAATAATTACAAGAAAATAGTTAAGTACCAATTTAAGATTTTCATTAACCTTGTCTTTCTACAACGTTGGTTTATCCAATTAGCTCACTGTGAAAAAGAGAAAGTCCATCATAAGTCTGTGGAGCTTAGAACTCACCTTCCTTTTCATCCTGGAGCTAAGGAACAGGTCTGGAATACTGTTATTTGATTCAGGTTAAAGCGCGGTCATTCACAGGGACAGGATCTGGACGCCACTCTGAGACTTTCCATTCTATTTCACAGTCCTTAAAGAAAGAGCTTGAAATACCAAGCTTCATTACCCAGAGCACTGAGATATACCAAAGGTTAAATCAACTATATCTAAGGAGAAAAATGATCCACCTTATGCCTTGGCCTTTGCTATAAAGTAACCCCTAAGTGAGTCCAATGAAGATGCTGGAAGGGGCCCCTCGAGAGGCAAAGAGTCTTTCAGTGCCACAGGCAGCTTTCTTCGTTTGGAGTCTTAAATCGTGGGCAAGCGACTGCAAGCAGGGCACACTACGTGCGGGCTCCTAGTACAGTGTCACCGGTCACAGCATGAGTGTTGTGCACGAACTTTATACTCTGCAGTACGGGCACTGCATGAAAGCAAAACTCAACTTTGGTTCACAATTACTCTGAAACAGAACAGGGTAGGAAACACTGGAGGGTCAAACACAACAGGACTTGTAGCTGTTTCAAGATGTTTAAAAGGCAGGTTTAAATATACCATTGAGAGTTCAGTTATTATTATATATAATAAGTTGAAAACACATGTCTCGAAAAGTATTAACTCAGGTCATAGTTAAAACACATCGCTAAAATAATGGCCTTTTTTAATCCGAGAGCTTAGTTTACCCATCTGTGAAATAGAAACAGTGGATTTTCACATCGTAAGACACGTGGCAACGCACCACGCGATGTTTTTGGTGCTCTGCTAGAAAAAGCTCTCTTACGAAGGGCACAGTAAACTAACAGTCAACGGCATTGGTAATTTCCTGAGAAAACGTAGAAGTGAGAGCACGGACTCAGTGTTCACGATGGCGGTGTGCACAGCAGCCAAAGGGCAGAAACACCTAACCGTCCATCACCAGGTAAACAGCTGAACAAGGTGAGGCCCGTGCACGCAGTGGAATATTATTCCTTGAAAAGGAATGCCATTTTTGATACGCGCCACATCATGGATGAACCTTGAAAACATTATGCTAAGTGAAATAAGCCAGGCTCAGAAGGACAAGTATCCTAAGAGTCCACTTACACAAGACCTAGAAGAGTCAAATTCCTGAGAGACAGGAAGTAGGATGGCGGTTACCAGGGGCTGGGAGAGGGGGTACGGGAAGCTATTGCTTAATGGGTGCGAAGCTTCAGTTTGGGATGTTTAAAAAGTTCTGACGTGCACAGTGGTGACTGTTAAATAAAAGCGTGAGCATACTTAATACTACTGAATTTTACACTTAAAAGTGATTAGAGTGATAAGTTTTGTTAGGTATATTGTACCACAATAGAAAATTCAAATGAGAAATACTAGGTGGCGAGTTCTTTTGTGATTTTGACCCATATATATGACATATGCTAAAAAATTTTAAAAAGCAGACTCGGCACAGCACTGGCAATGTATCTCTAATACGCACCATATAAACACAGACTGGGGTTCCTCAACCCAAAGCCGTTCATCCTGTATGTTTCTCACCAACGCAATTAATGGCCATCATGACTGTGAACAACGCATTCACATTAAGCACAAGTTCCAACCAAACACACACAGAGAGAAACTGAAGCAATGGAAATGTGTCAACACACTGACACAGCAACCACCTGTTGACATCAGTGTCCCCTGAACCCCAGGGACCAAAACCATGTGGCAGGGCTGGGAGCTTCACCTTAGCTGTGGAGCCCTACTGTCATGTCATAGGGCACTTCTGGAAGGAAGCTGTGTGACGGCCGCCTCTAAGGACCTGCAGACTTCCTACCAGTCCCACTCAGGAAGTCACTCCCGCATCTCACCTGCATGAGTTCCTGTTATGAGGCCAGGGGGCCAGTCAGTTGAAACCCAGTTCCAGGGGCTGATGTCATCTGGACTGAGCTCTGATCCTGGTGACCTGCTCCCTGTCCCAGTGTTGTTGCAGCCCTTCAGCTGGGGTTCAGGTTACAAGGGGACCAAAGAGGAAAAAGGGGGTGTCGGATAAGAGAAAAGGAAGAATGCTTGCACATTTCCTTTGTTTCGCTAAAGCATTTTCTGCTTCCATTTAATTTGATGGGAGGACCTGACCGATGGCAGATGGCAGATGCTCTTGGAATTGGGGTTGGGAGGGGGTTCTCACACATACCTCAAAATACAAAGGACTGAAACATACAGAAAGCTTCCATTATTTCTGGTAGCTTCTAACTTGGAAATAGTGACTTATTCTTTCTCCTCTAAGTTAAAAAAAATGCATTAACACTTTTAAAACATTTGTAAATTGTTATAAACAATGCATAAGCACAGGACCTATCTTAGCAGCTGAATGAAATAATACAAATGTTTGAAGATGTGTGAATATCCATATTCTTTCTACAGAATGTCAAGTAAATTAGGAGGTCAAATCTGGAAATCTTGTCACTATAAGTAATAAAATACGATTGCCATTCAATTCCATTTAGATGATGAGATCCTTTGGTTCTTAGCACACCAAGCCAAAACCTAAACCGATGTCAAGCATAAGAAATAGAAATTTCTAACATTCCAAAATAAAAAGGAAGAGAAACCTTACTTAAAAAAAAAAAAAGTCCTAAGCAATTAAGTGAAGAAGAGATTTAAATTCTTACCATGTTTATTTTACATCATGATTTCTTAGTCCTTATTAAGTCGATACAATCTGGGGATGCGAATACCCGCTTCCCTTCTTTGTTGCATGTGTATTAGTGGAAGAACAGAGTATGAGAGAATAGGCCAGGGCTGTAGGAAGAAGAAGGAAGAGTTGAAGAGAGAGACGGAGCAAGTGTTTACATGAGCCCTTCCATGAGCGGTACCAACCAGCTAAGTAGAAAGTTGACACAATAAAATGTTTCCTTTGCACGTGGACTTCTGAGAGTATGAAACAATTTGGGACCACATTCAATATACATTAATTACACAGCATTGTGAAACATGTTTCCTATCAGACATGATGAGTATATTCTTTTTTTCTTCACTTTTTTAAGCTCCACAGATGACATTATTTATGAAGCACTTCTCATATATTATCCAATAAATATTAATTTGATCATGTAAAACAATCTTGGTTAGCAGAAAGCATGGTTAGCTGCCATGTAAAGGTCCTCCTTTCAAGTAACACTTCATTGCACACTTGGAGTTCTATATCAGAGGAGGTTCTTGATGGGCGTTCCTTTCAGCCAGGTTTACAACTCATGTGCCACACTGAATGTGGATAAAGTAGAGATCACACCTTGGTTACAGGTTTGTTCAGAAAAGCAGCCAATATCTTGTCCAGACAGTAACTGCAAAGGAATTGTTCTCTTTCAGCCTTTTGATCGCCCATTTCCTCTACCAGTCTTATCCCAATGCTGGGGCTCCACAGGGGACCAGGAGGCAGAGGTGCCTCTGCGCTGGGGACGCCTGTCCCAGAGAAGACCAGAATGTGCGCAGATGACCCTGCATTATGTTCACCTCATCAGCTCGGCCCAGTCCACAGGGGTAAAGAATGGATGGGATTTGATGTCTTCCACCCCGGCAACTCCAGCACCGAGACGCTCCACGGGGTTGAACTGCAAGAGCTAAAAAAGAGGATTTAGTGACTAACAGGAATCCAGTGAGCAAATCAAAGGAAAACAAACAAACAAAAAAAAATACGAAAGGAAAGAACTTGTAAATTCAATCCCAGTGACAGATGGACTTATAGCCAACTGACTGTATTTTCTGGAAAGGAAGCTATGTCTAGCATCCCTCTAGCTGTGGGGTACTGGGGGATATCCGAGTTTATGGCTTTTCGACTGATTTGAAACATGACCTTGAGTAGTTCATTTCTCTCATCCTCATGTAGTTATACCTATGAATTCCCTATTCCAAAAGGATGGTGTGACATTAATTTGATATTGCACCGAATTCTGAGAGGTCCAGTCACTCCTTTCATGGTTAGAAAGGAAGTTTGGGAGGCACGGTAAGTCTTCCAACCCCTGGAGAATCACAGGTGCACTGCGACTAAACTTGACCCGAAGTCAGAATTGGTCAATCGTATTCCAAAACTGTTTCTTTGAGCATAGCTGACTCACATGGAACAACTCAACCCAATGAGTAAAACGCATGTTGACTTCTTCACTGTTAGAATTCATGTATAAAATAAGTTAGTGCTATTGTATGTAACAGGACTGTTGAGTGTGGGAAACAGAAGTACTCATATACAATTATCACAGACCATGGGCACGCTGGAAGAATGTGTCCTGAGACATTCGTGCATCCTCAAATTTTGTTTCAACAGCTTCACTGAGGAATAATTTATACAGCATAAAATTCACCTGCTGTCAATGTGCGATTCAATGATTGTTGGCAAAGTTGAAGAGATGCACAAGCATTACCACTGCCCTGTTTCCGAACAAGTGTTTCGATCACCCTGTGAAGCCTCCTCATGCTGCGTACAGTCAGTCCTCACCGCCACCCCCCCTCCCCCCCAGGCTCCAGGCAACCACTGTGCTGCTTTCTGTCTCTGTACACTTGCCCTTTCTGGATATTTCATGTAATACAATCACAAAGTACACTGTCTTTTGCAGCTCTCTTTCACTTTGCATGTTTTTTGAGATTTGCCCACATTGTAGCAGGTATCAACAATCCGTTCCTTTTTATTTCTGACCAGCACTCCACTGTTTGACTATAACCCATTTTGTTAATCTGTTCATCAGTTAATGGACATGTGCACTTTTCAGGTTGAGGCTATAATGAATACAACTGCTATTTACCTTTGCACATATGTCTTCGTGTGGACACGTGTTTCCATCTCTCTTATGAGCATTGCTAGGAGTGGAATCGCTGAGTCATGTGGTAAGTTCAGGTTTAGCTTTGTAAGAAACTGCCAAACTTTTATGAAGTAGCCATACCATTTTATATTGCCACCAACAATATATGAGGGTTCCAGGTCCTCTGCATCCCTTCCAATACTTCATACCGTCTACCTTTTTCATCATAACCCTTCTAGTGAGCATTAGTGGTATCTTATGGTTTTAATTGGTATCCCCTAATGACTAGGGATGGGAGCATCTTTTCACATCCTAAGCATTTCATATAGCTTCACTGGTAAATCTTTGCCCATTTTTATATGGAGTTGGCTGCTTGTTGAGTTATAAGAGTTATACATTCTGAATACAAGTTCATTATCAGTTATATGATTTCAAATGTTTTCTCCCAGTCTGTGGCTTGTCTTTTTGTTTTCTTACCAACATCTTCAAGTATAAAAGTTTTAATTTTAATGAAGCCCACCTTTATCAATTTTTCTTTTTGGTATTATGTCTAATAACTCTTTCCCTAATCCAAGGTCATGAAGATTTTCTCCTGTTTCTTTGACAATTTTTATAGTTTTAGTTCCCATAGGTCTATGAGCTATTTTGAGCTAATTTTTACATATGATATGAAGTAAGGGTCTTAGTTCATTTTGGTTTTACAGGTACAATATTTGATTTTTCTGAGTACCATTTGATGAAAAGACTTTTTCACCATCAAATTATCTTGGCAAATTCATTGAAAATCAATGGACAATAATGTACAGGTTTATTTACAGACTCTCAATTTCATTCCATTGGTCTATACACCTTTCTCTGCTCTAATAACACTAAGTAAGTACCGCTGGCTCCACACTGACTATGGAAATCAGGTAGTGTGAGTCCTCCAACTCTGTTCTCTTTAAGATGATTATGGATATTCTAGGTCTTTTGACTTTTCATGTACGTTTTGGAATCAGCTAAAGGTTTCCCAATTTTGCTGATCTTTTCAAAGAACCAACTTGTAAATGCCTTTATTTTTCTCTTTTTTATTTCATTGATGTCTGCTTCCTTTCTTCTGCCTGCTCAAATTTACTTTTTATAGTTTCTTTCTCTAGTTCCTTAAGGTGCAAGGTGAGATTTTTATTTGAGGCCTTCTTTTTTGATATAGGTCTTTTAAAGCTAGAAATTTTCCTCAAAAACTGATTTAGTTGCATCCTATAAATTCTGACATACTGTGCATTTGTATTTGTTTTTAGTTCATTAAAAACATTTTCTAGCATCTCCTGGGATTTTTTTTCTTTGACTCACAGGTTATTTAGAAGTGTGTTGTTTAATTTCCAAATATTTGTGTATTCACCAGATCTCTTTCTGCTGATGATTGCTAATTAAATTGTTATGGTGAGAGTAGGTTGTATTATTTCAGTCCTTTTAAATGCTGAAACTTGTTTTATGACCTATTATATACTCTATCTTGGAGAATGTTCCACATATATGTGATAAGAATGTATTCTGAAATCACTGGGTGGAGTGTTCTCTACACATATCAATCAGAGCTGTTCGATAACGTTACCCGAGTCTTCTCTATACCCTTGCTCATCTTCTATCAATCATCGGAATGGGGTAGTGAGGCCCCCATTTATGATTACTGGATTGCCGACTTTTCCCTGCAGTCAGACCTTGCCTCATACATTTTGCAGCTGTTATTAGAATGATATAACTGTTATATCTTTCTACGTACTGACCCTTTTATCATTAAGAAACATCTGTCTTAGTCTCTAGGAAGTCTCTTATCTTGACATCTATTTTGTCTGGTATGCAGTATAGCCACTCCCACTCTCTTCTGGTTACTGTTTGCATGGCTTTCTTTTCCCATCCTTTTCCTTTCAACCCACCTGTGTCTTTGAACGTAAACTTTCTCTCTCGTACCCAGAAGATACTTGGATCTTCCTTTTTTTATCCAAGTCAACAATCTTTGTCTTTTGTTTGGCACATTTAGACTTTCACACTGAATGTAGTTATTGATCTTGTAGGTTTATATTTGCCATTTTGCTCCCTGTTTTCTACATCTATTTTTTTTTTGTTCCTCTCTTACCACTTTCTTTGTGCCAAATATGTTTTACTCTAATATTTCATTCCTCTATTAATTTTTTGGGTGGTTGCTTTAAAAATTACAGTATACATTTTAGACTTCAGATTAATACTAACTTAATTCCAGTAAAATGCAGAAACTTTGCTCCACTATACCTACATCCCTTTTACCTCCTTTTGTCTACTATTGTTCTACGAGGTCTGTCCAGAAGGTATCTAGCCATGTATTATGAAAAATACAGACATTTACTGAAAAAGATACAAGATATAAGAAACACTGTACATATGACAATGACGCCTCAATCCCCTTCAAAGTAGGCACCATGGACCTCACACAGTTCTCCCTATTGCCATCAGCTGCCCCGTCATAGTTCCCTGAATCCCATCGATGGTCTGAAATCTCTTCCCTTCCAAAGGCAATTTTAGTTTGGGGAAAAAACAGAAGTTGTAGGGTGTCAACTCTAGGCTGGAGAGGGACTGAGTCACCTGGGTGATTTGATGTTTTGACAAAAAACTCTGCACAAGACATGATGCATGAGCAGGCGTGTTGTCGTGACAAAGCTGCCAATCACCAGTTGTCCATAGCTGCAGTCTTCTGAATGGTCCAAACAGTTTCCATGGAGGAATATTCAAGCTTAATGCAAAAGCTGACAGATTCATTGCTCTACTCGCTCAGTCATTTCGAATGTGATGACCACACAGTTCACATGCTCACTCAGTGGCCCCCTAGTACAGTGAAGTCATCGCTGCTCACGCATATGCATTCCAGCCCACTCTCCTTGGCGGCCAAGGTACATCGATGTCAGTGCAGACTGTTCTCGCTGTGTTAACAATGGCTGGACTTTTTCTGGACAGACCTCAATATATGTTGCATCCATATGCATTATAAACCCAACAGCACAGTGTTATAATTGTTGCTTTATATAATCATATGTCTTTTATAAGAAGTTTAGAAGAGAAATGAGAAAAAAATATATTTAGTCTTTTGTATTAACGCCTACTTACCATTCTAGGACTCTTCATTTCCTCCTAGAGATTTGAGGTACTATGTGGTATCTTTTCCTGTTAGCCTGAAGGACTTCCTGTACTATTTCTTATAAGGCAGGGAATTTCTTTTTTCATCTTTGTTTGGGAAGGATTGAAAGTTACTTCCTTTTAGCACTTTGAATATGTCATTTCTCTCTCTTTTCTTTTTTTTATTGAGATATAATTTACATACAACATTTAGTTTCAGGTATACCACATAATGTATTAGTTTCAGGTATACCACATAATGATTTGATATTTGTATATATTCTCAACTGATCATCACGACAAATGTAATTAACTGACCTCCATTGTTTTTAGAAGTCACACATTAATGTTCCTTTGTATACAAACTGTTTCTCTTTCACTGCTTGCAAAACCTCCCTCTTTGTTTTTGTCTTTCAATAATTTGCCCAGAACATGTCTACATATGGATCTCTTTGCATGTTCCCCCACAGGCTCCACGGAGTTTCTTCAATGCATACCAGTGTTTTTCATCATACTCAGCATTTTCAGCTACTATTTCTTCCAATATTTTTGCTGCCCTTTCCCCTCTTTCCTTTCCTTCTGGAACTCCCATTACATGTACATTGATATATTTGATATTCTCTGTGTACCGAGATACACATCTCTGTAGCCCTGCACATTTTTTTGTCTGTTTTTCAGATTGAATAATTTCTGGTGTTTTATTTCAAATGCACTGAGTCTGCCCTCATCTCAAATTTGCTGTTAAAATACTCTTATGAATTTGTTTCCCTGAGTGCCTCCTTCATCTCAATTACTGTATTCAGAACGAAAGATTTTCTATTTGGTTCTTTTGTTAAAAATACAATTTTTAGCCCTGGCTGGTGTAGCTCAGTGAATTGAGCGCAGGCCTGTGAACCAAAGGATCGCGGTTCGATTCCCAGTCAGGGCACATGCCTGAGTTGCAGGCCAGTTCCCAGCAGGGGATGCATGAGAGGCAACCATACATTGATATTTCTCTCCCTCTCTCCTTCCCTTCCCCTCTAAAGATAAGTAAATAAAATCTTAAAAAAATACAAATTTTAAATCCTTATTGAGGATCTTTATTTGTTGATTCATTGTTGTTCTACTTTAATTCTTTAAACATATTTATAATAAACAGTTCAAAAAATCTCAAATGTGGCGACACTTTAGAGAAAACTCTTATTGACTGCTTTTAACCCTGTATATAGGTCAGATTTTTTTATTTCTGAATGTCTCATAATATTTTTCTGGAAAAGGGACATTTCAGAGAATATATTTTAGCAACTCTAAGTCTGACTTCCCCCCATGAAGACTGTGAGCACTGCTGTTGGATGGTTTAGTGACATATTTCAGGCGAAGCTGCAAACCTGCTTCCCCCGCCCCACAGTAATAAGCAGCTGTTGATAGCTCTGCTCATACTTTTTCTTGTTTCTGTTTTTGACCTTGGCTTCCTAGGGTTCATCCCTGTGTCTGCATGGCTTAGTGGCCAACCAGTGATTGAAAAGAGGTTGCATTCAAATATGACAATGGAGGCGAGGATATACAATGGCGTAAATATACTCTCTTCAATAAGTACATTGAGAAAACTGGACAGACACATGCGGCATAATAAAATCGGGCCACTTTCTTACACCATATACAAAAATAAACTCAAAATGGATTAATGACTTAACTGTAAAACCTGACACCATAAAATTCCTGGGAGAAAACATAGGCAATAAACTCTTTGAAACTGCTTTTAGCAATATCTTTTGGCATAAGTCACCTCAGCCAAGGGCAACAAAAGAAAAAAAATGAGGCTACATCAAACTAATAATTTTTTGCACAGTGAAGGAAAGCATCAACAAAATGAAAAGAAAACCAACTAAATGGGAGAAGATATTTCAAATGATACATCCAATAAAGAGTTAATATCCAAAACACAGAAGAAACTCATACAACTTAACCCCACCCCAAAGAAACCCCTAAACAATCCTGAAAAAAAATGGGCAAAGGACCTGAACAGACATTTATCCAAAGAGGACATACAGATGGCCTGCAGCCCTATGCAAAGGTGGTGAACATCACTAATCATCAGAGATGCAAATCAAAACCACAATGAGATACTACCTCGCACCTGTCAGAGTGGCTATCATCAAAAAATCAACAAATAACAAATGTAGACAAAGATGTGGAAAAAAGGAACCCTGTACACTGTTGATGGAATTGTAAATTGGTACAGCAATTATGGAAAACAGTATGAAGACTGCCCCCAAAATTAAAAATACAGCTGCCATACACCCCAGCAATTCCACTGACAGTTAAAGAAAACAAAAAACATGAATTCAAAGACACATGCACCCTCACGTCCACTGCAGCATTACTTACAATAGCCAACGTAGGGAAGGAGCCATGGTACCCACCACCAACAGATGAACAGATAAAGAAAATGTGGTGTACATATATACATACAATAAAATATTATTCAGCAACAAAAAAGAATGAAATTTTGCCATTACAACAACATGGACGGACACAGAGAGAATTACGCTATGTGAACGCAATCAAAGAAAGGCCAATACTGTATGATTTCACTTATATGTGGAATCCAGAAACACACAACAGAAACCTATCCACAGATGTAGAGAACATGATGATGGTTACCAAAGGGAGGGCAGTGGGGAAATGGAGAAAAAAAAATACCACAGCCACGAAAGCTTCCCTCCTCTGCCAATGGGAACACATTCAAATTTCAGGCTACGTTCATGTCGGCCCTGGTTCTGACTTTGCACGGGGCTCCTCCCTGCTCCTACGCCCGTGCACGCAGCCTCAGGCGTGGTCCTGTGGCCTGCCCCAGTCCTGCAGAACCCTCACACCTGACCCAGCAGGGAAAAGGCAGGGGGCACAGCCCCAGGCAAGGACGCCAGAGAGTGCAGCTGTTCTTTCCCAAAGTTCCACTGTTTTTCAAGCATAAACACTTTTCAGATTTTTGTATTTCTCTGATCAATTTCCAGAAGACTGAGATGGTTGTTTTTGCCAATTCTATCTAACTTTATACTTTCTTTTTTTGAGGAAAGAATTTGCCAACTTCCTCATACACCATTGAAACCTGAAAATATTTCCATAGCAAATGCTTTTTTCACAAAATTTAGCCAACTGTAACTAAAAATATTTAAATAATTTCTTTCCATTGATGACTCTGTACATATAGAAAATCCCACTATTCAAATTTAACCCCAACTGCTATTTCTTCTTTTTCCTTTATTTCTGTTTTTCTCTCCCATTTGTGCTTCATTCATTCCATTATTTGTGTGGAAAGTATCAACTGATTTCCTATTCTATGCCAGGCCACTTGCTTTTCTGAGACCTTTTCATCGTATCATCAGCAGCTGCCTCACCGTGACATTAGCAACGCTGTGATTCAACTGCAGGCTTCACCACATTACAGATCACTGTGTGCGTGAACCCTCAACACTGTCCCCTGTCAACAACAATACAGTAACACAAAACATTTATGTGACACTCACTGTGTGCTAGGCATTATTCTAAGTGCTTCATGTAGGTTAATTCATTTAACTCACAATTCTATGCCTATCTACTATTATTTTCTCTGTTTTAGAGATGAGAAAATTGAGACCCAGAGAAGTATGAAGGAGCAAAGACAAGACTTGAGTTCAGGCACTAGGGCTCCAGAATCCACGCCCTTAACACTGTCACAGCGCCTCGCAAGTGGGATCGGCACACGCCCAGAATGCAGTACTTCACCCTGACGTGACCAAGCCCACGAACAGAGTGAAGCATACACTTCAAATGGCTGTGCTCACAGTCTTTTAACTTGAAATTATTGTATCTAGCACTCAAAGTGACTCCTGTATCAAATCTAACTCCTCCAAGAACTGCTGTATTATCAGCTGCTAAAGTGTTAGGAGAAAAGCTATTATAAAACAAACATAAGAGCATCCTAAATGTATCAAACCCATTTTCAAAATCAGGTCATTCATATCTATTGACTGAAATGTGGAAGGCATCGGATACTTTAATATAAATTTGAAATATCAAATATTGGTAGGAATTAACTATAATTATAGTATATTTTTTACAATTTCAAGAAACATGTAAGTTCTTTCTTCTTTGTTACGATTGGCTTCTCCACCATCATTCCATCTAAAACATGACCTCATTATGAAATTCCAATAGAAGTTCACATTTTCATTTTACTAAAGTCAATTCACCACGGACTTAGTATGGACTCATAGTTCATGGACTCTTCCATACATTTGCAAGAATAAAACTATAGGCAAAGTATTGTTTTCTCATGACCATTTTGCTTATTCTGCCACTTTAATAACTACACCAGGCTTCAAGAGAGAGCATGCAAAGATCCCATTACTTAAGAGAATGTGTCAACCAGTGGCAAATCCAGGACAGTCATTGCCAACCTCCTTGTTCCTGAAGAAGAGTCAATAAAGTTGAGCGATAAAGACACAGAAATTTGTTTTGAAGCATTTTTTCCCCTCATATAATGATCTTTCAATTGACAAAGCAACTGTATCATAATTAACTAAATGTACACCGTAAACTACAAATATACATGCTCTGAGGCTTTGTAAAATGTAAGTAGGTTTTTTAAAAACTGCATTTAAAACATAACTATGTTTTCTTTACTACCATTCACTTGACTAAGATGACTGAGCCAGGGGAGCAGGGCTTTATGAAACCTAGGAAAAAAGCAAGGAACAGACAGACCAAAGGGGAAATCTCCCCAAAGCAGAATAATTATTTCCAAATAAATCATTTTGTGGTTTTTTTTGAATGACCTCTATGACCTGTGAGGTAGTGGGAGAGGAAAGTAAAGTGACAAATTGCTAATCACGCCAAGCGACCCCTTTTCCCTTTCCTGATGATGTTTCCTCGACATGACTGGTAGCTTCCTTAGGCAGGCCAATGACAGAATGCTGAGCTACCACATAAGCTTTAAGTATCTGTATTTGGGGATTTAACATACCTTAAGCCTAGACCCCTTTGCAACATAATTCTAATAAAAACCAGAGTAGCAGACCTTTATAAATTAATGCAAGGAATTCTATTCACATTATTATACAAGGTGGGGCAAAAGTAGGTTCATAGTTGCGAGTACAGGAACAGTTTATTCTTATATTATTTATTAATTATTATTTTCCATATGAACAACTGTTAACCTACTTTCCCCCCACCCTGTAAGATAGTGACTATTTCTTTAAGGAAAAGAAACAACAACAAAAAAATGGCAGTTGCTATCCTTAAGTTATTTACCAACAAAAATTCTTTAAATTTACCTTTTTTGTGCCACAACAAATAGGATGGAATCAAATGAGTAGCTGTCCTTTTTCACATTAGAATGAAATGTTTTATATATCTTCCCATTATCTCTTAACCCTTTTGCAAAGGACTCAGGATATTCTCATTCCAGTATTTCTACCCTGATTGTGTTGCTTTGCATTTGCAGAAGCTTCGTGAAGTGCAATTCTGATCCTTTCACTCTTCTGTACAAAATCCCCACATTTCTGTCATTGAATTCAATATTATCACTCTACCCTGGTGTTCATGGAAGCAGGACCCCACGACCGAATCCCAACTTACCTTTCCACATTCATCTGCTACTATTATTCATCCCTATATTTATCCTTCCATCCAGACAAACCCAACTTCTGATTTCCCAAATTGCATCTTTTAGACTTCATCCTTTGTTGAAGCTGATCATTTCATCTAGCTATTCCTCCCACATCCCTGTCATGCCGAAAATCAATCTAAGGCTCCACAAAAATAACACCCACTACACAAAAACTCTCCTAATACTACCACTGCATTGACAATAACCCTTCCTTAACTTCACTCGCCAAAGTATCCCTTAAACCTCTCCGACAGCCTTGTCACGTCCATCTGTGACACAGTCATCTCCGTCTCACCTTTACAACTTACAGCACTAGGCCTTGCACAGATTTGTGAATGGAACCACAATAGGACACTAGGTATTTCTCCTCTTAATGTATTAGCCCCTCTCACCCTTTTTAAAATTTTGCTTTCCCTATTAAAAAATTTTCATGTTTCTTTAAACAAAAATTTCAGTTCTTGATCTTTTTCAAATAACCTTTCCCTTTATAGTTTTCGTAAAAGTGCATGGATCCCGCGCCTGACAATTACTGCCGATCTGCCACGGACCTATCGTGCCACAGTGCTGACACCCTTCAGTGCGCTCACCAAATCCCGTACCCAAAACCAGAGGGGCATTTTCAATGCAGGGAATCAGTTTAGGAAGCTCACTGGAGTTCCAGGCCTATGCCTGGAAAAAGCAATACTTAAATCTCATGCCTACACAAACATGGGCAATTGACTAAACATTAGCCAGAATTTTTTTAAAAAATTAATACCAATAAGCTTTACCTGTTCTCTCAGACCTCATCAATGCTTACATAATAACAGAAATCTAAAGATATACAGTATTAGTTCTGAATTTGTAATTAGTAACGGGTCTTTCTTGCCCAAAACTAATTTCTTAAACGTTCTGGAGCTGCAGGCTCTACTAATTCACATGGTTGACATACTTGGCCCACAGGTCAATTACATTACCTGTTGAATGAGTGAGCGAGCCTCTTCAGAGACACTTTCTGGCATGTTCAAAGTAGTGTGAGTGGTTATTCCTGCTGGATGGCACTCGACCAGCGTCTGAAACAGTCAGTCAGGCACACTTCTTATTCCAGGACACATGGGCAGCGCACACAGAGAACGCGACCACGACTTAACCGGAGCTGCAGTATTCAACAGTGCCGCCCAGGCAGTTTGGGACAAGGGCGCTAAGCCCACAAAACCTCTGACTGGATTGAAGGCAATCAGCAAAATCACATCATAAGCTGATGCTACCAGCCCTTTTCCCTTAGTTATAAAGAAAATGGCTCATAAGTAGAAGAGCTTACATTACATATCAAAACTAGAAAGGGGCCTCTAGGCCGGTGTGGCTCAGGTGTTTGGGCATCGTCCTGCAAACTGAAACGTCATGGGTTTGATTCCCGGTCAGGGCCTGTGCCTGGGTTGCGTGGTTTGGTCTCAGGTTAGAGCACCTACAAAAGGCAGCCAATCAATGTTTCTCTCTCACATCGATGCTTCTCTACCTGTCTTTATCCTTCCCTTCCTCTCTCTCTAAAATCAATGAAGAAAAAAATTTAAAGAAAACTAAAAAGGGACTTTAGATATTGCTAAAATTTGTAATGTATTAAGAACCTTCAAATATTAGAATTTGTTAATAATAACACTTTATGTATATATAGCACATTATGGTATAAGTGTACGTATAGGTGAACTGTAAATTCTACGACTATCTTGGGAATTCAGTCTTATCTACATATTTAAGGTAAGTGAGGACTTATAAAAATATGACTGCTCATTTCCTCTGTTTTCTTCCCAGGAGGCAATCTGTACAGTACTCTATTAAAGTCTATTAACCTCAAGTGTCTTTCTTAAAAGTTATTGATCAGAAAAAGTTTAAATTCTGTCCTTAAGCCAGCACACAGGCAAAAGTTACAGTATTGAGGAAAAACATGTTACTTTTCATATCTATATTAATTTTCTAAAATAAGAATTCCCTCTTGACTTCAGACAAGATGCTTAAAATTCACCCAGAGAATTCAAATACATCCTGGCATGTACCGTACAGATAGAACTCTGTTCAAAGTGAATCATAAAAAATGAAAAGAAAAAATGTTTAGTCTTCTATCCTACTGTGTACTAACACTGTGACATAACAGAATTTTACCATCAATTTATTCAGTGTAATACAACTCTATTTTTGTAAAAAAAAAAAAAAAAAATCTGGAATCTTGATAAACATATATTTCTCAAAAGTTTTCTTACCGAGTCCCTGATCTAAAAACTAAAGGCAAAGGCTAAACATTCTCAATTTGAAATCAAGGTAGCAGCTGGTAAAGCTTATTAAGCGTCCAGGTCACTGCTTACCTTGCCAGTGAGAAGTTCAAAGAGGACGGCACCCAAACTCCACCAATCACAGGCTTCGGTTTCTTCAGTGATTGCTCCAACCTCTACATACACCAAAAAAGGTTGCTATTAAAATTCCAAAGGTCAATTAAACTTTCAAAATTAACATGTATAAGCAAGGTGACCTTTTTAATGCTGAGAGAGCATATACTAAATACTACTGGGCTTTCAAAATTCCTGAAAGTTACTTATCCCTTTGGTCACCTACTGTGGTTGCATTTTTTTTTTTTTGACACAGTCATATATTAAACTGAGACATTTGTTCTTTGGTTGATAGAGGGACACCTTCAAGATGCTATACTTAAAAGTTACATGAATCTACTAGATTAGCATTTTGCTTAATTTTTCAAATTTGAGAAAGTATAGCCAACTCTACCTCAGAGGTCATGTCTTGTTTTAACATAAAATCCCTAGGTTCAGGAGACACTGCAAAAATTGTTTAAACCAGTATTAATTATCCTTGTGCAGATTAGAAACCAGAGAGGTGAAATGCCCTGTCCAATGTCACATAGTAAATCAGTAGCGGAGCTAAGACCTAGTTCACAGTATCATCCCTCTCCTATAGAACCAATTGATTTCAACTACAGAGGAAGCATGTGCAATGTAAGTTTACCCATTTTGTTATTACAAGTACAGAGATGTGTTGTCTTAAGTCACCCGTGAAACTACTGGCTAAGATAAGAGATTGTAAAGTATCTGAAAATTACAATTTTGTCTGTGTTAGCCCTACCTTGGCAGCACAAGTGCCTTAAATGTAATGTGAGTTTTCAGGTGTCATCTTTCAGGTTTCTCCACAAATCAGCAAAAACTCCCCACTTCACCACTTCTGAGGCTTTTAGCCCTTAAGTCATGTTTGACTATTTTTGTCCTTTCCTAATGGCATTCAATTAACCACTAAGCCTTATCAATATCTGCCCTTTCCTTTCTATTTGAATGACAAAACACACTTATTAGTTGTCTGCAGGTAGCCCACAACTCATAACAATAATGTTCGAAAGCCTTAGGGTAGGAAAAAAAGATCAATACTAGAAACAATACAATGGCAATAAATACATATCTATCAACAACTGAATCTAAAAAACACACTAAGCAAACAAGAAGAACAGAGACAGAACCATGGACACAGAGAGCGCTTTGATGGCTGCCAGACGGTGTGGGGGATGGGTGAAGAGGGGAGGGGACTGAGAAGTACAAACGGGCAGTTACAGAGCAGCCAAGGGGCTGCACAGTACCATACAGGAGACGAAGTAGCCACAGAACTGAGGCTCGCAAGCCACGGACGGGAACAATGGTGTGGGGACTGCCTGAGGGGGTAGGGGTGCTGGGTGGAGGGGGGAAAAGATGGAAAACTGGGACAACTGCAACAGTAAAATCAATCAAACATAATTTAAAAACCAAAAATAAATAAATATGAGTACTTATATAAAGAAGGAGGAAGAAGAAAGTAATAACTGGAAGTGGTGCTCAGGTGCCCAGCCTTTTAACCAATACTTAGTAAGTCTGTGTGTGGGAGAAGCACAAAACTCATAAAATAGCTCGAGCTTTAAGTCTTAAAACAAAGTTCATAGAAAGAAAAGGACCAGAGAAAGAAAAGAGGGCCATTCCTGTGCAAGATACTGAACGTAGCCCATTCCAGCAGCCTTCGTCCACGCCCCCCATGCCCACACTCTCCTCCCGGGGTCCCCAACTTATGCTGAACTACATCCTTCATGCTAGCCCCTCCCCAGCCTCCCAACCCCACATGGAGCTTCACGCAAGCCACACCCTCCCTGTCTAACTAGATGCTCTCACGCAACTACTGTGTGAATGACCAAGTCTCCTAATCCTCTAAGATCCATTGGCATTTATAAAATAGCAGCTCGTTTTAAAAACTGAGAAATCCCCAAAGATAGAGATTTAATGACGTACAGCGGCACTCCCTATGATGGACTACTACTACATACTCATTTAAGACGTCTTCATGCAAAGTTTCAAGTGTCTAAGTCAACAGCTGGATAGATTAAATTTAAAAAAACAAGCTCTAAAACAATAGAATTGTATTTTAAAATTACACATTTACAAAAAAGACTGGTGAGACAATATGACAAAATGATTGAGTGATTTGCCTCCGGGGTAGTGAGATTTTTATTTTCATTCTATACTTATTAACTGGCATGAATATCTAAATGGCACAACATGAAATGTACAAAATGATGACACAAAAACATTTAGGCTTGTTGGGGCAGGGAAATCGAAGCTGTAGGCAGGTCTACCCTTCCGGAGAGCCTGCTCACCCACAGCCTGACTGTCAGTCCACATTACAGGAAGCAACAGACGAGCAGTCAAGAGTTCTGGGCTAAGCGCCTTGAGGAATCACTCGATCTCATCCACCATGTGCGGGTTAGATGATCTCCTAAAACAGTGTTTCTCTTGAAGGACACTTCCCTCGTGGTTTCTCATCAAAGTGCTCAGGGTGCCCTCCCTGATTCAAGCCCACTGCTTCCACACCCACCCCAATCTGCCCACAAAGAGCCACCATCTCCTTCAAGTGCGCTCTAAAATCCTCGGAAAGGGTGCATCTCCTTAGAAACTTGACGAAAGTAAAAGAAATGTACCACGTTCCTGTCGTCAAATACAACTTTTTGCACATTTCCTTCTAGTTTTAGAAGTCAACACATCATTTTCCTATTCAAAATTCTGAAATGGCCTCTCACTGACCATTAAGTAACATTCAAATGTCCAGCTTAGTCGAGGGGCATGCGCACAATCAGGCCTCCATTATGAGGTCTCAACCCCTGAATCATTCGACCAGCACACATGCACAGCACAAACTAGTCACTCTTCGTCCACAGAACCCCACGTGCTGGCCACACTGCTAAACGGTGCAAAACTAAAGCCGCTTTTCCTACTGGTGTAGCTAATGGTTTTACCTTTCACTATGTTTCTGCTCAAGAATTTAAGTGATTCTATTTTCTTTAATCCTACAGCAAGTAGTACATGTTTCACAGTTTTATAATAAAGGTGATCACTGTTCACAAGTCGAGACCCAACATTATTGGTCAGCCATCTGTTCTGAGCAGGCCACCAACAAGTCTGCCTTTCTGTGAATGATCTGTTGCTTGGCTCCCAGTAGGCACACAATGCAATGATGATAATTGCAGTAAAACAGCAGCTAACATTGACTGCTTACAATATGTAAGGAACTACGTCTAATATTTTACATGCATTATGTAAAATCTCCAAGCAAACTATGGAGAACTTATTTGGGTTGGCTGACTTTGGAGAGGAACGAATGTAGTAATTGAGTGTCCTGGGAAAGGAGGAACTTCAGACCCAATTAAAAGTTGAGAAAATTAATAAGATGGTTTTATAGCGTCTAACAACATGTACTGAGGAGCTCCGGACGAAAGCCCTACACCAAGTCTCTGCTCAGAAAGCTTTCCTGTCAGAATAGAGCAGAGGGTCACAGAGGTAAGTCTACCGGATGCAAACAGTTTATAAAGGCTCCTTTTAAACCCAGCCAAAGGCCCAAGTGTGGGTACCAGTGTAACCTAGACCATCAGAAGTTACATTAATTATGCCAGTTACCCACATCACTGCTGGGTTGTTGGGGTGGGAGGAGGAATGAAATGTGTCACCGAGGGTGTGCGTGTTGGGGGGAGGGTCCCTGAAACTACCAAATAAGCACAGTACATCTTCCTGAGCATAAGATTTTTATATGTGTGAAAGGGGGTGGGTATTGTTTCACCATTAAAAGGAACACAGATCTATTATGGAAGAGAATGTAAAATTTGCATGGATTTGCAAGATAAAAGACTTCAAAGGAACTCCAGGATCATATTTCACTAGCCCCCCAGGGTACTCATTTCATATCACCTCTACGAGTCAGAAGAAGGACTTGGGCAGAAAAGTTCTAGAGGAACTTGATGAGACAGACCAGGTGTATTCCTTTATTGGTTTCTGTGAACTTGTTCAACTAAGGAATCTAAGAACTAGTTTCATTGGTTTTATGCTGCTTTGAAATCCCTGAAATGTTCTGCCCGAGTCCTTAACAAGTAGATAATGATCAAATGTGACACAGCATCTGATGAGTCCCAATCTGAATATCCCTTAATATTTAATATTATTATAAATTAGCCCCTAATCTAATAGATTGAAATTGTAAAGCTATACTCTGAAACTGCATTGCCAAAAAGAAGCCTGAGGTCGCATGGCTATCAAAAACCCACAGACTTGAACTAAAGGAGGGGAATGCGGGTGGGAGGCAGTGTGCAGGTGGAAGGGAATAAAGAAAGGGAAATGGGACAGCTGTAACAGCATAATCAATAAAATACAAATCAATCAATCAATCAATCAATCACCCCTCCGAAACTGCTTTACTTGCAAAACCTACAAGATATTTAAGCATAAACCAAGAGTGCTGCTTTACACAGGGTCTGGCAGAAGTGAGGCCTGCTTGAGTGTGGTGGGTCAGGTGCAGTAACTTATAATTTCAATTTGAACATTTCACCGAAAAAGTTACACAGTGTGCTTGAGTGTGATATCGTTATATTACAGAATTACATGCGTATGATGCTGTAATAAAAGAGAGGCGTTATTTGTGCCGGGCCCTGTCTCTACAAAGCTATGCGACAGCTACTACGAACACCAGCTGACTGGTCAGGCATGTGGGCCACACTTCAAAAGTAGAAAACTTAAATACCAAATAAATGTGTGAGGCTATTTTAAGAATAAAACACGGTGGAGCTGAGAAATCCCTTTAAACTCCTACCTTAAGTGTTTGTAATCTCTGAAAAATAAAAGCAGACACACGTTTTAAAGGATAAATTCTACGACTGTTTTGTCACCTCTCAAACTACTTTTTCCTGTGCCCGGAAGCGTCAAGCTTCCGTGCCCGGCCCGGCCACCCCACTGCGTTCTACGCCCGCCACTCCCAGGGCAGAACAGGGGCCTTTCTCCCCAAGTGCAGCGGCACCACTGCGGGCAGCAAGCGCAGTGATCAGGAGGGAAAATACACTATTCCCTAAGAAAACAAACAAATTCTCACATTAGCCCCACAAAAACGCAAAAAAAAAAAAAAAGTCATTGTTTCTGAGTCACAGACACGCACAGACAGAGCACTAGTCGCGCTTCCGTCCCAGCCTGGCTGGGGAGGCCACCACACTTCCCTGAAAATGGGGACAGCCAGACCCCTGACCACTCTTCCTACCTGGAACTTTATGATCCTGAAAGCGTTTTCAAAAGCACTCAGGAGCCTCTCTCATAACTTTTTCTCCCTCCATTAACCTAAGATGCCCAAAGAGCAGGATTATGCTGAAACGAGCCAGCATCCCTCAATCGTCCTTCCTCTCCTTTCCAGACGGAGCCACTCTCCCCTTTTCCTCAGGGACCTGGTAGCAGGCGAAACGAATCAGTGTCGTTGCCTCTTACCATTACCATCTTTTAATGTGATGGAGACAGACGCAGCTCCAGCTTAGATTTTAAATCATCCAGAATTTTTTCAGGACTTCAAGTATGTGGGAACAGCTTGGTAAAATTCTAAAACTCTCACCCTGGCACCATCAAGTCTCAGATTCTAACACAACGGACAATCTCACTGAGTCACACTAACGATTCAAACTATCTCATTTCACACGCGAACAAACGAGTTCACGTAACAATAAAGATATCGCAACGTAAAACGTACTTTGCCTACATTGGCTTTACTCGTGTTTAACACCTTACAGAACACTCTTCAACAAGCTGGGACAGTTTTCAGAAAAACGGTGCTGCCTTGGTAACCCGCACTGTCACCGGGCTTGCTAAAACGGAATGATAGAGTTGGACAGTGCTTACGATAATCAGAGTTTACCAAGTCTCCCCCCAAAGCCAAAAATAATCATGCTACCTGACCGCAAAGCTGTAACTATAAAGCCTCCCTCCTGAAAAGTAAAGGAGTATAAAAAGAGGTAGCTTGGACTCAAGAAACCAGAAAATGTCTATATGTGTATGAGAAGTGAAGGGGAAAAAAACCCACAATATCCACCCAGACCTGAGGAAGTAGGAAAAACATTAGACAGGATCTCAGCACTGCTGAAATCATGGCAGGTACTTGTCTACCCCACCTTTCAGGACTACACAATTTAAGCCACATACATGTGACAAAGACACAACTCCGAAATAATGCTAACCAAAGATAATGCTAACACTACGCTGGAAATTTTACAGAAAATGGAAAGAGCTAGAAAATGCATCTGAAACTCAAGTTTTAAATGAAGAACAACCTTTCTACAAAGCTTTAGAAAGAAGAATCATTTTGCACCTGGCTGGTGTGGCTCAGTGGACTGAGCACCGGCCTGCCAATAAAAGGGTCGCTGGTTTGATTCCCAGTCAGGGCACATGCCTGGGAGGCAGGCCAGGTCCTCAGTGGGGGACATGTGAGAAGCAACCAAACACTGATGTTTCTCTCCCTCTCTTTGTCCTTCCTTCCTCCTGTCTAAAAATGAATACATAAAATCTTAAAAAAAAAATCATCTTGTATTTCAAGCAACTGTAGTGCCCTCAGCACCCCAAATTCAGAAGTTACTCTTCTTTAAGAGACAGTACTATTGTGTGATAAATAAGGGAATCTGATATTACTCAGGTAGTTCTTGATGGATTTGTTGAGGCACATCTTCAAACTGGTGATGTCACTTGGTTTTGCTCCCTACGCAGGACATCTCATCCTTCCACTTACCTTCTACTAATATTAACACTACAGTTGCCCACACCCATTCTAGAAACCACAGCCTCCACCTGGCAGTGTGTTCTGTTGTTGGTGTCTGCCCTCCAGGACATGGCAGGAAATATACCGTATTTTTTGGACTAGAAGACGTACCCCCCACTTTGGGAGGAATAATGTTGCTAATGCTGCTGTTGAGTTCTGTTTACAATTACACTGGTGAAATATTATGTCATTTATGCTATTAAATATTTTACCACATTTGTTGCTTCAAAATTTTTTTTCCTATTTTCCTCTTATACCTAGGTGCATCTTACGATCCAAAAAATACGGTAGGAAGTTCTGAATTTCTTAGACAAGAATTTCACTTATTAAAAAATTCTCTTTTAATTTAGGACAAGTATTTAAATATGTTTCCTACACTCTTTTCATTAACTATACTTTTCTTAATAAAGAGGATCTTAAAAGTCATTTCTTTTCAATCTCAAAATAATAGTAACTGTGGAATTGTTATTAAGAGGTCATATAAATCCCAATGAAAAAGCAATTGTTGCCAATAAGCATTTATGTAATAGTCAATTGAAGCCAACAGATGCTGGAAGAATTTGTCACATAAATGACATAGCATTCTATCCAAATATCAAAATGACAGAACAAGTTTAAAGGCACAGACCTATGTAATACATTAAAATGATAATCAGTAGTAAGAATATTTAGGGGAAGAAGAGTAAATACATTTTTCTAATGCTACAGAATTATTTTCCAAATTAATTTTTTAATTTTTTTCCAAAACAATTTATTTTAATCTTTAAAAATTCACCTTAAGAATTCCAACTCTCCCCCACCCAGTGCGGCTCAGCAGGCTGGGCATCATTCCACAAAGTAAAGGGTCACCCATTTGGCCCCCAGGCAGGGCGCCTGCCAGGGTTGCCAGCCCAGTCCTAGGTCAGGCAGGGCGCGTGCAAGAGGCAAGCGATTGATGCTTCTCTCTCACATCAATGTTTCCCTCCCTCTGTTTCTGCCCCCGCTTCCCCTCTATCTAGGAATAAATGAATAAAATCTTCTTAAAAAAAGAATCCCAGCTCTTTCCTCTGGAAAAGAAACATAAGTAACAAAAATACTTTAGCTTTTGGAATAAAAGACAAATCCTCAGTGAAGAAGACAATATGAAAATTAAGCCACATTCATATAAACCTTAAAACTAAATCCCACGCACACTTTTACAGTGTCAGAAAACAAGTTGAGGTGTTTAACTTTTTCCACAAATTCTGTAAGTGTTCAGCGAGATTTCAAACACTGTTACAAATGACCAAACATTTGTTAACTTCCTTCCAAGGGAGACAGACTTCATTAATGGCCTTAGGAGGAGAGAAAGGTTAAAAAGAAAAATTCTAATCTATCATTAGTGACACACTGACATATCTGGACAGAGGAAAAGCACATATTTTTTTCTGCAAGGAGTACTCCTGATTGTGCCATGTTCCCACACAGGCGGGCCTTCCCTGCAGCATCTGTTGCTAATTGAAAGGGACTAGAATTACAAAATTCTAGTCAATTTCTCTCACCAGCTCTTGCTGTGTATAAAGATTTTCCATGCAGGGGCTAAGCATTAGTCTTCCACTACAGCTGATGACTAAAGAGCAAAGAGAAAGAAACACAGAAGAAAGAATTTTTCTGTGTCCAACATTATATGGAACCAAACTGCGAGCAAAGGGACAGCTAAGTGTCTCTTTTGTTAGCTTGGTAAATTACCATTCTATAAATACAACTATGCACCTATAAAAGTCTATTAATGTCCTCATTAACCAATGGTATAGGTCTTCTGTTTGGGTAGTCTCTTGTTTTATATAAATCTTCAAAGTAACTCAATATTTTACCAATTATGTCTTTTATCTCTAGCTCCTAGACACAGTGTCTGGGACACAGGAGCCACATAGCAAATGTCTGCCAAAGAAATATACCAATCTTCGGTGATAGCACTGTTCATTCTAAACACCTGAAAAGGCCTCATCACATTCATTTTCTCAGGTCCCATCGGGCACTTTGACACATGACAGGCTAGAAAGTTTCGAACACTCTGTAGAGCATACTCTGGCTGCCGGACGAAAACAGACGAAAGCAGGGTAAGAACAGAGGTCAGTCAGCTGACGACACAACAGTCCAGGCAAGATGTGATGGTGGCTCAGAGTGGGGTGTTGGCGGGTCACCCCCCGGTGCTCCCCTCTGCGGAGGTGCCGATTGCTACAGTTCGTTCTGGCCTAAAGGGCATATGGCAAGGAAAGAAGGTGCAAGGCCCTGGCAGCAGGAAAAAGACAGGACAGGGAGGTAACTCAGTCTCCCCGGCCCCTTTCCGACACAGGGAACTCAGGCGCATGGGTCCATGAAAGGCGCCAGAAATGTGCAAGCTGGCGCTAATATCTGGCTGCCGGCCTGGTGACATGATTGGTATCCGTTAGACATTTTATTTAAATGCTATCAAAATCAAATTCATTTAAGTGTTCTCTAGGACAACCATACTATCTTTTCTCCCAAGGCATTATTTTTTAATATATTTTGCTGATTATGCTATTACAGTTGTCCCATGTTCCCCCTTCACTCCCCTCCACCCTGTACACCCTCCCACCCACATTCCCCCCTCTAGTTCATGCCCATGTGTCATAAGTTCTTTAGCTTCTACATTTCCCACACTATTCTTGCCTTCCCCCTGTCTATTTTCTAACTGCCATCTATGCTACTTATTCTCTGTACCTTTGCCCCCTCTCTCTCAGCCTCCCACTCCCCTGTTGCTAGCCCTCCATGTGATCTCCATTTCTGTGGTTCTGTTCCTGTTCTAGGTGTTTGCTTAGTTTGTCTCTGTTTAGGTGTGGTTGTTAATAATTGTGAGTCTGTTGTCATTTTACTATACATGTTTTTTATCTTCTCTAAGTCACTTTAACATTTCATATAATAAGGGCTTAGTGATGATGAACTCCTTTAACTTGACCTTATCTGAGAATCACTTTATCTGCCCTTCCATTCTAAATGAGAGCTTTGATGGATAGAGCAATCTTGGATGTAGGTCCTTGCCTTTCATGACTTAGAATACTTCTTTCCAGCCCCTTCTTGCCTACAAGGTCTTTCGAGAAATCAGTTGACAGTCTGATGGGAACTCCTTTGTAGGTAACTGTCTCCTTATCTCTTGCTGCTTCTAGGATTCTCTCCTTCATTTTAATCTTGGCTAATGTAATTATGATGTGCCTTGGTGTGTTCCTCCTTGGGTCCAACTTCTTTGGGACTCTCTGAAGCTTCCTGGACTTCCTAGAAGTCTATTTCCTTTACCAGATTAGGGAAGTTCTCCTTTTTTATTTGTTCAAATAACTTTTCCACTTGTTGCTCTTCCTCTTACCCTTCTGGTATCCCTATAATTCGGATGTTGGGATATTTAAAGATGTCCTGGAGGTTCCTAAGCCTCTCCTCATTTTTTTGAATTCTTGTTTCTTCATTCTTTTCTGTTTGGTTGTTTTTTTCTTCCTTCTGGTCCACTCCATTGATTTGAGTCCCAGTTTCCTTCCCATCACTATTGGTTCCCTGTGCATTTTCCTTCATTTCATTTAGCGTAGCCTTCATTTTTCATCTAATTTGCGACCAAATTCAACCAATTCTGTGAGCATCCTGATCACCAGCGCTTTGAACTATGCATCTGATAGGTTGGCTATCTCTTTGTTGCTTAGTTTGATCTGTTCTTTCACTTGGGCCATTTTTTTTTTTTTGTCTTAACATGCCTGTTACGTAGTAAGGGGTGGAGTCTTAGGTGTTCACAGGGTGGGGCAACCCCCCCCCTTGCTGTGTTGTGACACTGTATGTGGGAGTGGGGTCAGAAAGAGAACAATGGCGCTTGCTCCGCTCCCTGTTGGATTTCAGTCCCTTCCCCCAAGCAAACTGGGCCCTTCTGGTGCTGATTCCGGTGTGGGTGGGTTTATGTGCGTTCTAGGATCCTGCGGGTCTCCCAACAAACTCTCCTGCGAGGCTGGGAGTCTCTCCCGACACCTCAACCCCCACAGGTGTTTTCAATTGGTGTTTTGAGGCTTTATTTCCCTGTGCCAGGTCCCCCAGTTGCATGGTCTATCTCACTCCCCAGTTTCGCTTGGTTCATCTGCGTGCAAATGTGGGACCGCCCAGCCCTCCAGCTACCTTGTACACTGCGCCCCTTCGCAATCAGCCACCTCACTGGGTCTGCCAGCTACTGTTTTTCTTTGCCAAGACCCCTCTCCACCCAGCCGCCTAACTCCACCCCTCCTACCAGTCTGGATGAATGTGTCTACTTTAACTCCTTGGTTATCAGACTTCCATACAGTTCAATTTTCTGTCAGTACTGGTTGGTTTTTTGTTTCCAAATTTTTGTTGTTGTCTTTATTTTGGTTGTGCAAGAAGGCACAGTGTGTCTACCTATGCCTCCATCTTGGCCAGAAGCCCCCCAAGGTATTATTTTAGAAACAATTTTTTTTAAGTTTCCACAAACAAGACAAAATCTTTCAACTGAAAGCAAAAAACTAAAAGTGCACCAACTATAATAATAAAATTTCATTTTAATTCCATGTTTGACTTGTTCCTCTAATGCCTATAACCTCAATTGTTGAAGTTCGGAAATTTAAAGTTTAAAAGTCTGTTAGCGCACAACTGTTTAAAGACTATGTACTTAAAATGAGGTATTCTGGACAGAAGAAATTCACTTGCCTAAGGTCTCACAATGTCTCTATGTGGCAGATGTTAATTTCAGGGTGAGAGACTAATTAGAGCCTGGAACTTGTGTCTCGTACCCTATTCTTCCAAATGGGCATTTTCCTCCTTTTTTCCTAATTTTATACTATTTCAGAAAATGCTGGCTTCATAATTATCATTTCTACATTCCATAAAGTCCTCTACATTGTGTTGAACTGATTACTCAAATGCTGTGTTTTTCAAGGAGGGTATGTGAACTGTTTAGAAGTTGCCTGGATCGTGTGACTGGAGTTCGTTAGAGTGTTGTCCAGACAAGGCCAAGGACAGAAGCCAGCACTCTGCCCAGAGGAGTCTACACACCTGGGGCTCTGCTCTCCTGGTGGCCACACGGTGATGGGAGGGGTGTGATGCTAGGCTCACCTTTCCGGCTTTCTCGGCTCATCCCAGTCTCTAGCCTTTGCTTCCCGGTGCCACCACATTAATTCAGCTGGTTTTCAGGTAACTCAATTACCTGAACCCCGGGGCCAGTTTTGTTACACGTGGGAAGCTGGATGTAAGCACACACTGCCAACAGCTAGCTCAGCAGAGGCTTGACAAAACACCGAATTCTGCTCTCTCCCACCACCCAGCTCTTGCTGTCATGGTGACTTGGCCACCATGTTCTGAGCTTGAGTCGAAACTCCTTAACTTGATTCAGCAATCCACAGCCAAGAATTACTTGTTCAAGGGAGTTTACAGGTGTCATTACTATACCATTTTCTTGTGAGATAAAATAAGAAATGGGTAACTACCTTATGACTTCTGACTGACTGGTTATAATTATAATTCTGAGCCCTACACAATCTTACTTACTCTCTCACCCGACATTTCTAATAGGGAAAAAAAAAAAAAACCCAAGAGCATGTTCCATTTCCCACTGATCATACCACAACAAGGCCATTCTGAACAGCCACCAGTGTCGGAGTGTTACCCGCAGCCGCCATTCAACTTGGTGGGTGAGGAAACGGCGAACTGAAAATTGTGGGAAGGACAGACGCGCTCCCCCTCTCTGTGGCTCTGCTGCTGTGCCAGGCAGGCAGAGCTACGTGCACTGCTATGAAAGGAACGTCAGGAATGTGACTTGCTTTATCATCGTTAATTTGTTAAAAATCTTAGCATCTTAAAGCATTTATGTGAAAGATGTATTTGTGAATAATGGCTTAGGAGAAGCAAGCCCTGGTTACCTCATGGAGATTCAAAATAACCAGAACTGATGATTTGGCCAAAGTAATGAAACCAATTAACTGAACAGTTGCCCCAAATCAATTCTGACCTGTAAATTAAGAGGCAATACACTGTAGCTATTGCTTAAAACTTTAGTCTCTTGCTCCTCTTTTAAGCAAGAAAAATTGTTCAAGATCATAAAGAAAAATGTCTGAAGTTAGTAAGAGATTGAAATTAACTTCCTTTTAATAATTTAAAACTTGAGGTACACTCCCTATTCTCCAATATCAGGTGGCATTACAAAATGTATAGAGGTAATGTTTTCACACAGAAGAGGTGAAACACAATATCAATTCTTCCACTCTTATAAATTCTCTACTTCTAACAGCTGAAGAATCCTTCTCTTGAGCGGGGCTAATTCCCTAAGGTGCCAAATATCAGAGACTGAAGACTCTGCTATCACTGTCTTATTCCCACCACTAGAGACCAATCACATTCTGGCCAGATGAGAAGGATGATTTCAAAATGGGTCTATTTCCTATGGAGTGACTGGCCCATCATCCGGGCGGTTTTGAGGGTTCCAGGGCACATTCTACCTAGGGGTGGATCCCAAGGTTCTAGAACATCAAACTTATGTAAAGCAACCCTTTAATCTTCTTTCCATCAGAAGAGTTTTGCCTGGGCAATGTAAGACTTGAGCTGACTTGAAGCTCTTTTTGTTCATCCTACTATATTAATAGGGCACAGGCTTCTTTAATATACAGGGGCTACATCAGCAAAGTCTTAGTGTAAAATTGGCACTATTCTATTACAAATTTGAAAAGTTAACTGGTTCTCTCTTGAAGATAAAGATTTCATTTTTATGACAACAGCAAATGAAGGCAAAAGATTAAAAGTACTTGCTAATCATTCAAGGAAAACATTAAAACATTTACTATGTACATGAGAGCTATTGTTGAAGTTTTGCTTAAGGGTAAATCAAACAAAAGAGTTACTGTTTGAAACATAATGTTTAAATATTAACCACAAATATTTTACTCTTTTAAAATTATTTCTAAAGCTCCCTCTTGTCTATTTCTTCTTTCTCCTTTGTGGAGGGAAAAGACTACACCAGGGATACAGATGTATTTCATAGTTATATCATTATTATTCCAAAATATACATCTATATTTGTTTGCTTTCTCTATCAATTTTGCATTCCTAAAATTAGACTCCTCATGCTTGATGAAGTTACCCAGGACCCCACATTCTCCGATTTAAATGAGTCTTCTTCAAACAATTTTGTTGGCTGAGAATCTTGGCATTCGAATTTCACCCTACTCAAAAAAAATTGTCTTGGCATTTTTCGTATAAATATTTTCTATAAATCTCCCATTTCCACCATATATTCTTTATGTACATACTCTATGAGTAAAAATATATGCGTATAAAGTCCACATGTCAGATAATTCTTTTAACCCTACTAATGTTAAACAAAAAAATCAGTATTTATTCTTGGGAAAAAAAAATCCTTGCCTAATCAAATGGACTTGAATTTTGACCAAATTTCATGTAAGAAAAGAATTATATGATTTGACATCTGTGATCTTTTTTGCACTCACAAATCTGTTTAATTACTGGTAAAGTAAGGCCAAGAAAGTCCATTAACTTGCACAATAAGGCCGTGCAATGAGGTAATGGCCGATATGGGACAAATATCAAGGTTTAGCAATTCTCAATTCTATCTCAATATTCTAAATTTTAAACTTACGATGGCCTCATGATATTTTAAACCATTCATAGTCTGACTCCCAGATCTAATAATCAAATACATAACTATCATACAGACTACTATGCTTTAAAAGCAACAAATTGTGTGTAAAACATGTTTATGGAGAAGAGCAACAGAAACTACTCTCAAAAAATATATTCATGGGCTATTTGATAAATTCAGGCTAGAAGAGCAAAGAATGGTAGTAAACAAATGTGATGCCCCTAACTGAATTCTGCAGACAGCTTTCAGCCTGTTTTTCCTATGTTTCACTTTCCTGGTCAGCTGTGAGCTGTTTCCATGTGTGAAATTGCCTAAGAGAGGAAGCAAAGCTGTCATCTGACATCTGGGAGCGTGGAGATTGGGGTGCAGGAAAGAGCATTTTGGACTTCTTCAATTTACAACACATTCACCTATAAATTCTCAAGTCTGAAAAGTACTCAATGAGAAATATCAATGCACATTTCGGGCATTTATGAAGACTCACAGTGGGGTGGAGACTAAAGGTGAAGGGCACGTGCTGACAGGATACTGTCTCAACTTCTTAAGAATAGAATGGGAAACTTAAGTGATATTATTAGCATAAGATCTAACACATAAGCAATTCAATTCACTTACACTGCATATTAAACCTTCAACTACAGTCGTTTGCATTTTATATGCTCAATATTATAGGTTCTAGTTTCTAGCTGCTTTTTAATGATTGGTTAAGACTGATAAACTAATACAAGAAAAATACTTTAACATTTTATTTTTCCTTTATACTTAAAATGCTATAACAAAAAATCACTTTGTGTTGTGACAGTTCCAACGCTACGACACACAAACCCTGTGCATCCACGAGCATGCGCGAACAGAAACAGAATCAGAGTAACTACGAGGAAGTCCTCCGGGAAAGGACAACCAATTCGCTCCAGCTTTTATTCTGTAGTCTCTCACACTGAAAAATAGGGGAACTTGTCTAAAAGTCTCTTAATACCGTATTTAACAGTCTCCTAATAGGGAAACTAGACACTGTTCTACTTATATTGCCATACTATACAATCTATCCCTACTTTGGGGACTACTTCTTTGCCCGTTCTCATCCTGAACTCAGTTCTGTTTCTCTGGTATGAAAGGAACCCATTTACTATGAATGATGTTTATGTAAAATAAAACCTTTCTAGGGAATCATCCTAGATACTCTAAGGATACAAAGTGAACCTAAAAGGAAGGGCTGCTACTTTGAAAACAGGGTTGGGTTTGATCAATGAATTCGTATTCTCAAGACCCTCTTGATGGGCCTGCAGCTGCAGCCATTTATTTGCTGGCTTTTTCACAGATGTAGACAGAGAACGCTCCGTGGTTTTTGTCTTTTTGTTGTTGGATATGTCTTCTTTAATATAGAAAGTGGCAACTTTAAAAAAAAACATTCTTCATTTTATTACAGAAGCTTGTCGATACCAGACATCCTTGGTAGTCTATTGTTGAAATGACTCTGACTTTTAAAAGCTAAGATCACAAAGTTGGCAGAAACTATACTTCAATAACAGAAGGTGATCATTTGCATTTCAAAATTTATCTATCTTGCTTTTCCCTCAATTAGGCCAAAACATGTTGATTCGCAGGTTTCAGTGTGTGTGTTTCTTTCTTTTTTTAAACTTATTTATAGAACAGAATAATGGCCCCCCTGCTAGTTTGGCATTTGCTCAAGTTTCTGCCCATGCAAATCGAATCTGTTACTGGAAATTTTTCTCAAAATATAAAAGCACATCATCCACAAGATAAAAAGATACATTACTGATAATATAAAGTACAGGGCAGGTGGATAATGTTTTTTAGGACAAATACATGATAAGGATTCCCAGGAGGGAGGAGTGGTGGGGGTAGAGGTTGCACACTGTTTAAACAGAAGTGAACTGTTCTCATCATAATCTTGTGACAACTTTACTTTATAACCAAACACCAGTGGCTTAGTACACTGTAGAGTTACTTGGACAATAATACTAAGGTTAGAGTTAGGAAACGGGAGGACAGGGGGTGTGGAAGAATCAGTCAAACCCTTAATGTTTCTAAGAGTAGATCAAAAGAGGACTAAGAACTCTTGTGCCCCCATGTGAGATGCATAGTAATTTACAAATTTTGCTCCAATTCCCCTTGCATTGTGGGCAGAAGTACAGACTTCACTGAGTCTGGAACTGAGTTTAAGATCATCTAATTTAGAACACTAGCATTACTTTTCAGTTAGGGCCATTACTGGCTTTATTTTATCCTGTTGATAAAACAAATTATTAAACCCAAGGAATTAAGAGACTTTCCACATTGTTCAACGCAAGCCATAATACTAGGGCACTTTTGCAACTCACAAAGCTTGAAAGTACAATTCTTTTATACAAATAATTAAAACAAAGCCCTTCTTCAGACTACAGCTTTTTTTTTGAATGTTAGTGAAGGGCAACCTGAAAGATGAGAGCAAAAAAATCCATTAATAGTAGACTGCCACCTGCTGGTCAACTGTGAGAATTGTGATTTCTAGATAATGATTTATTAAATTCAGTATTTCAGTACACAAAATTGAAAGTACGTATCTACCGATGAATGCCGTACGGTTTAGTTCCACATATATTTACACTCTCAGAAGGTCAACATGCTATAATGTTACAGTAAACAGGACTGTACTGTAAACTGAAGAAAAATAATCTGCTGGAATGTCAACATAGAGACAGTATCCAATAAGAAAGTAACCACACTAACAGGAAATAATGAGCCAGTTATTATTTAAATTAGGACACTAGCATTTTTTCAATTAAGGGCATCACTGGCTTTATTTTATCCTGTTGCTAAAACAAATTATTAAGCCCAAGGAATGAAGAGACTTTCAAACTCTAAACAATGCTCCATAAACATTTGGCTTTGATGTAAGTTTTATACTGCATCTGACTTCAGGATTTAATAGGATTTCACTTAAAAAAATCCCCAGATTTAATTTTGATTCTAAAACCTCCAATTCAATATAATTAACACATATATCTATGTATACTGATACCTCAAATGTTATTTCTTATCAAGTTAGAAAAAAGGAGAGTCTGTTAAAAGAAAAAAGAAAGAACCAGATAACCATAACAAAGTGATTTTACTATGAAAAAAAATTTTTGTTGTCCCATTATCTAAATCATACTAATAGGGTTTCAAAACACAGCATAATACTATCTGAGAGAAACAAAAATGTAATTATGTTCCATTGCCCCTCAGAAGACACAAGAAAACAAAAACCAAAAAAACAAAGAGCCCTAATTTGGAGAAAGAAAAAAGTAACAGTAAGAAGAAAATTCAAATCATTGTTTTCAGAAAACAGTTTTAGGATATTTGCTTTGCAAGTTGAGAAACTTTGTTATTCCCCAATACAGAAATCATTCCTAACAATGAAGGGTGTAACTAAAAACAATATAACTCTTTCCATCCTAATTAGAATAATTTCCCATTATGCAGGGAAACAATGTTAGCATCAATAATACACTGGTTAGCTAGTAAGCACTTAAATACTGCATTAATCAACAACTAAGCAGATCATGTCAACATAATCAGCTTGAACTTTCTCTGAAAGCCAGTGGGGTGACAAGTGAAGAAACTTTGGCTACCCAAAGAGGCTGGAGGCTAGGCAAAAGGTGAAGGAACTCTGGATTCAAACACAGCCCTATCTGACAAAGAGAAACTAACTCAAATACAATCCCTATGCTCAAGTGACCTGTAATTATCAACAAAGTATCTAACACACCCAGAAGTGAATCTCTAATTAAAAAAATAAAGACAATACAGTAAGAGGAAGAGAAACCTATTATATCAAATATTTGGCAAAATAGGTTATTTTAAAAGAAGAACATGCTTCCTAAAATTTCTCAAATACAGGAAAAAAAAACTTTAAATCTCTAAAATGCCAGGTTGGCTCATCACTGAAATCACAACCTTGTATTTTTTTTTTTTAATTCTATACTTTATATTTTTAGCCTCAGGAAATTTTACCCTTTTAGTCAATTACCTCTCACATCTTAATAAAAATCATCCACTTAAAGAGGTTCAGGTGCTTAAAGGTCTTTAAACACTCAGAAGTTAAGACATCTCTAAGACATCGACGCTTCCACGAGAAGTACAAACCCATTTAACAACAAATACACACACAAAACTATAAATTATATAATGGTGTCACCCCTCAGATTCCTTCTTTGAAGGGCTAAAGAGATAATCAAACCCAACACCTATGTAAACTGCTGGTGAAAATCACAACTCCCCTAGAGCAACGGGAGCAGCGGAGGAACTCTGTCAGGGGAAGCGGTGTGGGAGATGGCGCTGACCTGGGGCACAGTACATCCTCTCCACGGCATCGCTGTCACAGGAATCTTCAACCTCACTCCACCTGCTGAAATACGTTAGCTGGATGTGTCCTAAAAACAAAACGACAGGAGAAATCAAAACATTTTTCTCTTCCATTTTCTGCAGAAGTGAACTGTAATTACTCCTTTTGTAGCTAAAAACAGTATCATTAAGAATAATGGCATCATTAAGTACTAGAAGCTATTACTGGGGGTGAATTTGCTGCACTGATAATGAAGCTCTAGATAGGAAATGAAGATACTAATTACAAGATAAAACGCCTACTCAGTTAATTGGAAGCAACAGCGAATAAAAAGAAATGCATTTGCAAAAGTTCCTGACCTCTATCATTCAATAAGATGTTGTTTGGGTTCAAATCGCGGCACACAATTCCCTCTCTATGTAAAGCGTCAAGGGCTACCACCATTTCAGCTGCCCATCTTTGAATGCAGCCCTCTGGGATGTAAAGCTTGGAGTTCAGAGCTAATTTTTTATCAAGGTCCTCAAAAATCTGATGTATCTCCTTGTCTCCTTGTGCTAACCCACTTGCTCCCTTAGTCACAGAGTCTCTCCGAAATAAAGTTGATTCCTCTTCAGCCACATCATCAGTTTGATCTGTAAACAACAATACTTCTTCAGTTTTTAAAGCGTCTGTGTTTGCATATTCATTAGCACCTGAGAGTGAGAATAAGCTTTCTTCCGTGCTGTTTGCAGCCACTGCCGACTCAACCACTCCAAGTCCCAGAAAGTTAGGATCTGAGCTGCGTAACAAGGACATGTCTCCTGAACTACTGGGGTCAACGGCGGCTACAAATAGCATCCCAAGATCCCCCTGGGCATAGTGTTTCTCTGTTACACCATGGGATTGAAGACGAGAGGGAGCACTCAATTCCTCTGAGCCTTTTTCTTCTTGCGCTTGGCACTGTTCAGCACTAAGCCTGAGGCATAAAACATCGGGGGCTTCCAAGAGTTTGCTTTCCATTATGCCTGTATTAGTCTGTGTAAACTTAGTAGGCCCCATGGCTGCACCATCTTTTGTTAGCTCCAATTCACCAGGTAGGTTTACAAGAAGATCAGGCCTTCCTTCATCAGGACCACTGACATCATCAAAAGCAGCATCTTTAAAAGAAATAACTGGGACAGAGTCATCTGAGCCTCTGCTAATAGTGTCCTGAGCCATCACCCTACTTTCACTAATATTAAAACTCCTGTCTCCATCTGAAAGTGTAAAAAATGGTTTTAAAGGCTCTGACTTTAGACTATACATTTTTTCTCCAAAATCAAGTCCTAGGAGTTCACTAGTGCTATCCTTACTGTCTATCCTAAAGAACTCCATGGAGCTGTTTTTAGATCTACTGAGGGAATCTAATGTTCTTGGAGAACTAACTGCTTCCAGGCCATCCTTTGCAGGGAAGAGTTTCAGCTCAGGAGCCATTCGCTGAGGGGTGAGGCTGCTGCTGTCAGCCGCAAGGGGTGCCGGGAAGCCTTCCACAGCTTTGGTACCAACACCATTTCCTTCGCCCTTCATGAAAGGCTCCTCACTCAAGGACCCCGGTTCAATCTTTTCTTGCCCATATTCATTGCATAACGTCAAATAACTAGTAGTACATTCTTCCTCTGAACTTGAGCCAGAATCGGGCCATTTTGGAGAACTATCCTGGCCATCATCATCTTGGTTGCTGCCGTCTTGGGAGCTCTGCATCAGACTCGTCCCCAGAGGCAGGACCTGCAGCACGGCTCCCCCGGCACTTTCTCTGGACTCGAAGCTGCTGCTGTCCTGGGGGCTGCAAGTCGGCTGTCGCAGGTGAACTCCACTAAGTGATTTTTCCACTTCTTTGATGTCAAAGCTTCCTTCAGGACTTCTGTTTAGAAATTTACTGATATATGACCAGAGTTTGCCACCTGTGAACAAGTATAACCAAAAAAAAAAAATTAACATCCCCAAATTAATGGTTACTCATTGAAACCATTAGAAAAGCAAAAAAGTAGTCTAATAATCGATTAACAGCTAGTCAATGATACCATCCATTAAAATATCCAGTATGCTGAAAGGCAAGCATTTTAATAAAATGTCTTTCGTTATCGCTGACTAATGGGTAGTTTCGAGCATATCTCCTAACAGCAATTACTTCTGAAAGAACAACCTATTTCTTCCTTTGAAGAGAAATTAGTTATAACAAATACTAATATGAAATCTCACAGATGAATTTCTATTTAAAAGTTAAATATAATTTAGCTTTAGAAACATCTGATTGTGTTCTGACTTGTTTATGTAATAATTTTTTCAAGCATGGTCCCTTGGTCAAATGGAAATTCATAAATAAGTGCTGCTTGAAATTGTACACTTCATTGGGGGGAAAAATCAACAATATTTGTTGCATTTTGAAAATGCCCAGCCCAGGATCAGAGGGGAGATTTGGCACAGGTATATAATTATGCCATTGTAAGTGACATTAATATTTTTCCCCATTTTTCTCCCCTCCCCAAACACATCATGCGTTGTATGAGCCCAAGTAATGCAATTGAGGAATATTAACTGAGCAGCCCTTAATGCAACAAGCTATTAATTCTAATTTTGTATTCGGATATATATCACAAACCTATAAAACCCAAAATCATAAAAATCAATTTCACATAACTCATAAAAATCAAATAGACATAAAATAATCCAGTGTTTTACCAGCAGTACTTACCAGGTATTTATTTCACCTGATTTTTCTTTTGTTTTTGTTTTAACCATTAAAAACTAAACCTCTTTTGCTATTTAGAATCTTTGAATATACAAACTATGATAAGTTTCAAAAACCTACCAAAGCTCTACTGACTAGAAAAAGTATTACAAGGACAGTTAAATTGATTGAGAAATCTTAAAAAACAGTAACTGCAGAAGCATACTTTGTGAAGATACAACCGAAGCTTCCAAAGGTAAGATATAATGTGTTAAAAATAAAAAGTTTCTATTAATATGGTGAAGGCAACTTTTTTCAGTACATTTTTAATGTTGTTTTTAAGCATTATATACCAAGGGGAACCAAATATAACCACTGACAGTCCATTATATGTATAAAAAAGTCAACGGAAACATCCAAAATTCTTTTTCTACTTCCCATTTCACTCCACACAGAGGAGTTCAGTGAGTACATAAAGCCCCCGATACTGTGCCCAGCACGGAGTAACAATAGGGTAGCTGTCCTAATGTGAACCCCACCACACCCCACATCTCCTCCACCAGGGATCTAGCTAACGGAATCTTTCATTTGGACAATAATCAGTGGTGCAGGGCATTATGGCATTTAACCGAACCTTCCCCTCTCATTTCTTCTTAGCTAACTTTCTGTCCTCACTAGATTCTACTTAATTTTTCTTATTTCCCCATATTGAAACGGACATGTAAAGATTCATATATGGTTTTGAAACACATTCATTCCTACAGGGAGCTTAGGCACTGAGTCCATCTTTTCGTCTTTTGATGACAATAACCACACTCCTCTTGTCACAAATGCCTCTGCTGTGGCACACGAACAGTAACACCGGAACCTGAAGGTGGGGTTCTCGTATGCAATCCGAAACAGTGACGCGTTGTTTCCAGTCCTCCTAGATGCTGACAACTGTGAGGACAGAACCAAGCCTTTCTCAAACTCTCTGTATGGACACTTCTCACATGGTGTGCAGGGCACGGCTGGCATTCAGTCACTGCCTGTTAACTCGAACGGCAGCCCATCAGAACGAGGTGCACCCGCAGAAAGCGGGCCATGTCTGTGGCTGCGATGCTCCAGCGACCAGCAGGAAACAGTACAACTCAAGTTCTAAGAAATGTTCCATTCATTCCTAGGCCAGTTCCACCTGGATGAGCTGCTGAAATCTAAAATTCAAAGCGCTTAAATTCTTTTATTTTTGCCCTCCACATCACTTCCTCTTTCTGACTTCCAAGCCTTTCTGGCAGAAAAGCTTTGGACCAAACCTGGACTATTTTCTCTCCCTTGTTCTTTCTTCATCAAACAATCTTCCAAGTCCTCCTGTAAGACCCACCCATAATGTTTCTCACAGTCTTCTTCCTTTTTCATCCCTTGAATCACTGTTTCTTGGAATAATGTTTTAGCTATAACTACATTTCTACCATAACTGCTGCCTGATTAATCTTTCATTTTAGCACAGATCTTATGATATCATTTCTCTATTCAAGAACCCCAGTCCCTGCCACCTACCGAATGATGTACCAACTCCATGAAAGGTATCTGAACCGCTCAGGAAAGAAGCACCAACCCATGAGTTGGTCCTCTCCCTCACCTCACCACGTGATCCATCTGAACTGAGCTCCTCCACACGTAACCGACACCAGGCGTTTGATCACGCTACACCCACCACTTGGAAGTTTCTTTCCTATTAGTTTCCCCAATACCTGCTTGTCAAAATCCCACTCGTTCTTGAAGGTCCATCCGAATTTGCTTTCTTTTACCAGTTTTTTATATTCCCTTGCTAGATACAATTCCTATCACCTCTGAATCCTCTATATCACTTCATTCTTCTTATGACATTTACAGCATTCTATTTCATATTAGTAATACTTTTCATGTTTTTACTATCTCCTTTACCAGATGGCAGAGTCTGCGTAACTGCAGCGAGAGAATTCTGTCTAGCATGTAGAGTAACAGGTATTAAATAAATATTTAATTAACTGGATTATAAAAAGATGACAACTTTACCAATGTTTTGAAAACCTTTCAAGGAAAAGGTCTATAAATATTCATGGCATTACTTTTGGTCATACAGTCTGCCTATTTTAAAGCAAATATATGGTTCTATTGTTAAAAATCTTAAATACAGCCCTGGCTGGTGTAGCTCAGTGGAGTGAGCGCTGGCCTGTGAACCAAAGGTTCGACTCCCAGTCAGAGCACATGCCTGGGTTGTGGGCCAGGTCCCCAGTTGGGGACACATGAGAGGCAACCACACATTGATATTTCTCCCCCCTCTCTTTCTCCCTCCCTTCCCTTCCTCTAAAAATAAATAAATAAAATCTTTTAAAAAAGAAGTATGAATATTTTTATGCTTCTGACACATGTTGTGAAAGTGCTTTCCAGAAAGGTTATCCTGATAAGCAGCGTGTACTGGTGCCACCTTCACAGCAACTTGCTTCTTTTGGATATTAGCAAGTTTAACAATTTGATCGATCAAAATAGCACCTTATTTAATTTCCACTCTTTCCATTATTAGGTAAAATTTCTAAATGTATCTGTTGGCACTTTCCTTATGAAATATGTTCTTAGCCTAAACAAGTACCCAAATTGAATTATAAAAACTCTGCATGCTCAAGCAAGAAATAAACCGTTTTAGCTCTTCTCCGTTCTTTGTGATGTGACTACTTAAATTTAATGCTCAATAGGGAGCTACAGAAACAAATGTTCTGGTCCTATCACATACTTTTTTTAAATTACAAAATCATGGAAACTACCTAACCTATAAGAACACATTATTCCTGTTGTAGTTTTTCATCCACAAAAGCTGAGTAGGTGTTGGGAACCGGCCTACCTGGTTTCAGAAGCTGTAACCCCCCATGGCTAGGGCTGAGTGAGAGACCTCGAGACACTAAGCCACTAAGGAGACAAGCTTATCCCCTTGGCAGGAGCACTGCCTCTGCCCACTTTACTTCACCCTGCCTGGCCCCCAGTGCATGATTGGTTAGCTAATGACGGGTTAAGATTCCTCAAGGGAGGGATGGCCTAAGGCAGGCATGGTCACAAGGGGGCCCTCAGGGAAGCACTTGGGGGGCTGTGGAGAAAGGCAGTGATGGACCCTCACCCCTCAGCTTTGACATAGCCTGAGTCCTCACTCTGTCTGCAAGAAGTCTCCTAATTTCTTGTCTGCCTTACTTCCCCTGCTCAACCTAAGCCTGAAATAATGTGGGAGGTGGGTACAGCCCTGGGCTGGAAAGGGCAGGTTCCCCAGGAAGATAAGGCCTAAGAAAGAATACATAAAATCCTGTGAAACCTGCTTTGCTAATGCCCTCAATATAAATGATAAGGGTCCAAGCATGAAATGAGTTTGTTTCCCCCGAAGTTTTATGGCCCTTTACCTATTAGACCCTGACTCAAAATAGGCCCTCAGAGTTCTCTGAATGTTATCTATTTGGTCATTACTGCCTGACAATGACTGATTAGCTTTCCAAATACGCCCTGTATTCCTATGCAAATTAAAGCCAACAAGGTAAGGGTCAGCTGTGCTCTCCTCTTGAGAAAGTGGCAGTGCAGTCCCTCTTCCTCCACAGGACTTGGTAGTCCATGTGAATTTGTCTCATTTCATCCATAACACCAAGACACTGTGGGTCAGAGTCTGTGTCAAGTAGGTTTTACTTTCTATAGAATTAATATCAGGCCCAACACACAGACTTACACAAATGGCAGTTTTACTGTTGTAACATTAAAAACATTAGCCTTAGAAACAAATGTATTACTGGCTAAACCATAAAATATAAGTAGAAAATACATTAATATATTTTCAATTTTTAATACTTTAGTAATACAAATGATACGTAAGACCCATTAAAGCATATAAAATAGTAGATATTAGCTAGTTTAAGCTGTGAAAATAGCAATACACAAGGCTTAATAAAAACTCTTTTTAAAAAACTTTCATATTTAACTTATTGGTTTTCTGCAAGGTTGCAAAAAAAATTTTAATTTTACTTGACCAGAATCAAAATTTTTAATTAATATATACAATAAAATATTGCTGGGCCAATGATCAAAATCATCTTTTGACCCAGCAATTCTACTTCAAATAATTTTGCCTACAAATAGATCTCAACAAACAAAGATATATGGGTAAAAGCACTAGAAACAATTTAAACACCAATTAACACTCAATTACATAAATTATGGTAAATCTGCACAACCAAATACTGTGTATCTATTTAAAAAATGAGAGCATTATTTGCAAATATTTACATCTTATTTACCAAGTGCCAGGCCCTGCTCTAAGTACTTTATACATACCAACTATTTAATTCTCTATCAGTCCTATGAGTAGGGATAATTATTATCACCCCTACTTTACAGATAAGGGAACAGAGGCACAAAAAGGTTAAGTAACTTGTCCAAAATCATACAAGTAGTAACTGGTGAACCAGGCTCCAGAGTCGTTGCTTTTAATCACTGCACTGTGGACCTGTATATACTGAAAAGGAAAGCTGTCCAAGACGCTTTCCTTTTAAGATGGGGGGAGTGTGGCAAGTTACAAAACAACGTTTAAGATCATTTGCTTTTTAGAAGCAGACCAGCAGAGAGTATGTGTTTATATACATAGGAAATTTCCCCCCCGTTTCTAGAGAATGAAACTGGGCATTACAGTGAATAGGGTGGGAGAATTTTAATTTTATTTTGTATACGTCTACATAGTTCAAATTTATTTCTTTATCTATTAGTTTTATAAATTTTTTAAACTAGTTAATAAATAAAGAATCATTTCACCCCTTGGGCCCCAAATAGCTTGGGGAGAAATTATTTCCCATTCCCCATCTATGTGGTATGCCCACATTCAGAGGCTTTTCCAATCATTTTCTTCTAACCCACTCATTCATCTTTTCTCTGACTCACTGCTCAATAATCGCACACTGAGCCCCTTCCATGTACTAAGCATTCTGCTAAATGCTGGGGTGTGTATGATGAATATGATTTAATCCATAACCTTAGGAACTTACAAAGTTTTAAAAACACTCATGGCCTTTGCTGAATACAATTATTTTTCCACCTTTTCTTCCTCAGAGTTAAAATAAGAGATTCATTAATGGAAACAAGCATTTCAAACCTCTCTCCTAAAATCTCGTCTGGTATACCCTATTCAATACCACCTGGATTTAATCAGCACCTCAAACTCACATGTCCAAAACTGAACCCCTGATTGCTGCCTCTCCATCTGCCTCTCCCACAGTTTTCCTCACCTACGGTAAATGGACACTCCACCCTTTCAGTTCTTTGAGCCAAAACCTTGGAGTCATGCCAGGTAGAATCATGTCAGTTCTATCTTCAAAATACACTCAGAATCCAGTAGCCATTTCTCAGCACCTCCCCCACTATTGCTTTGCCCGCACCCCTTCATTTTCACCTGAATTGCTCAACAACTTTCAAACTGCTCTGCTTTTGCCTTTGCCCTCCTACTCTACTTTCCACAAGGCGGCCAGAGGGATCCCTATCTAGTCACTCCTCTGCTCAGTGTCCCCCAGGGACTACCTACCAATTCAGAATAAAAATCAAGTTCTCAAAGTGGCCTACAAGACCCGCAGGATCTGCCCGCCCGCCTCCCCACTTCTCCAGGCTCACTTCCCACCACTCTTCCCATTCTGCTCCAGCCAAGGCGGCGACCTTGCTGCTTCCTGTACACCATGTACACTCTCGCCTCCAGGCCTACATACCGCTCTCTTACGAGGACATTGATCCTTCATGTATCCACATGTTCCCTCTCTCACCTCCGTCAGGTTACTGGACAAACGTGCCTTCCTAATAAGGTTACCACTCTACATAAAACAGCAACCCCTGCCTCACCCTTCTGGCATTCCTTCCCCTTTCCGTTATTTTCTGTCATATATTCACTTACGTATTTGCTGATTGTCTTGTGTCCTTAATATCAGCTCCACGCGGGCACTCTTCATCTACTACAGAACTAAGACTGTCTCCCGGTAAGCACACGACACATTTCTGACCGGATAAACTGAAGAAAATGAGTCAAGAGACTCATGTGAATCATGAACAGTTTTCTGTAAGCAGAGGAAAGCTAACGCCACAAATAAATGTTCAAATGTTCATGTTATGGCAAAAAATTGCACATTTACTTTTTCAGTAATAGTTTATCCTGCATATGAAAGTGACATTTATGAGATACATGCACAACCTCCTAATTCACAGAGGTAGCAAAGACAGTACCGCTAACGTGTAAAAGCATGCTGTCCATCATCTAGCTCACTTGATCACTCAGGCCAAATCCAAGAAACTACCCTCGATTCTTCTGCCCCAAACCTTTATACCATCACAGGTCCCAAAAGGCCATGCCATCATCATTTCTTCTCTAAGACTATTTTATTAGCCTTCTCCCTGCGTCTATTCTTATCTTTCTATAATCCATTCCCTGTAGGACAGCCAGAGTGATTTTTTTAAATGTCAAACCTGGCCACTGCTTCAGATGTCCCATGTTCCCCAATGCACTTGAATAAAAGCCAAAGTCCTTCCCCTGCCATGGAAGTCTCCTACCTGCTTCTCCAACAGCCTCACATCCACTACTGCCCTCACCTACTACACTCCAGCCACGTGGTCTCCTGGCTTGTTCCTCAAACATTCCAGGTCTGCTTCAGCCTTGATTTCTGACACTAATGCCTGCACTGGAATGTGCACCCATCCCCTTATATCCAAATGGTACTTTTGTCATTCAGAACTCTTAACTGCCACTGTTGCGGACTTCTTTGACTACCTAATCTAAAACCATTTATGGAGAAGCCCCCAGTCCTTCTCCATTAAATCTCTCTCTGTGTTAAAGATCAGCAGAGTCCCTGTTATTATCGAATATTCTCCTGCTGTTTGTTTTTCTGTCTGACTCTGCAGAACAAGAATGCAAGCCTCAAAGGCCTCAAAGGGGCAGGCTCTTTCCCTGTCTTGTTCACCTGCATACCCTCAATACAGCTCTTTAATGTTAAATGAGTCCAGAGTCCCTATATGCACTATAATTTAATATCTTTGTCTTAAACAATCTTCTTTAAAATTTAATGACACCTAACACACAGTAAAAAGAGACACCCCCCTACCCTTAAAGTGTAAATAATCCAATATAAATTCTATGGTCATGTGACCATCCTAAGTCAGGCATGGCCAACAATAATGGAAAAGAAACTTGGTAAAGGTAATCTAAAACCATGTAAAATTTGAAAACCATTATGTATATGTCTTTAAAACAGACTATAAATATTTCTACAGTGTTGATATAAATTCAGTGGAAATATCAACTTTGGAGAGTGAGGGAAGGTGAGAAGATGGCAGAAGAAAAACTGAAGTACGACTTGGAGAAGGAAGAGAAGAGGAAGGGGAAGCTGTAAATAGCAAGGGTAAAACCAGGATTGAAAATTTGCCACAGATAATCTCCAACACGAATAATCCACCCTGGGTAATAGAATATTGACTATAATTACATTCATCCTACTGACCTTGTTCTAAATTATTATGGATTATTACTGTGCAAGTTATTTCTGTTCCACACCAGAGGTGGCTGTATTCTGCTATCAGATGACATGACCTCTAATTCAATAATGTCTGTAATGCACTGGTATCCTCTGATAAAAGCTGTCTATAATGTCTGAACAAAGGTGAATTAGTTATCCAATTCACACACGCAATTAACTCTCTTAATACCTGAGAGACCATGGAGGCCCCTCTGAATTTCCCATTAAGTACCACATATGGAGGTCTTCCCTCCATCTGTAGTTATCTTGTGCTGTACTTCATAATAAACAATATTAATAGTTCATTGCCATCAAAAATCTTGCATTAGTTTTAAGAGACCTCATTCTGCAAAACAATGACTCATTTTCCTGGGAAAATGCATTAAATTCAAATGCTATGCCTATTAGTAAAGCACAACAGTTCTCTATTTTCAGTAATGTAAAAATAATAACAACACCATTAAATACAGAAAATTTAATTTTTTTCCACCATTTTTAAGCATACCTCTTACAAGCCAAAGGGCAGTATTTATAACGTAGACTTATATTTATGTGCTGTATATGGTCATTTTAAATTTTTAAAAAAACTGTTTAAATTCAGGCATTAAAGGCAAAAACAAATCAAAACACAGTACTTTTGCCACCTGTTCCCTCTACTCAGCGCTGAAATTTCATAAATAGTCTGAAGGCAGAGCAGTGTGTCCCTGCTCTGTATCCCTATGTGATGCCAACGGCTGCATTTGTAAAAACCCAGATTAGAATAACTGGGTCATGTCAAATGTCAAGCAAATACCCAGGCCTTCTAAAGGGAGGTAATTAATTAATTCTTCGGGATATGTTTCTTATGTTAGTCATCTAACATTAATGTATCCTTTCAGCAGAGCACAAGAGAGCAAAATAAAATCTGTAAAACGAAACCTGGCTCTCTTAGCACACATTCAACTGAAAGTTCCCGTCCTATCAGATCAATTCCAGGAGAAAGCAAGTAGTTGTGTGTATCCAAGGATGTTGCTACAGTTCAAATGACATCTGCTGCTCACCTGCATTTCCACTCCCCCTCCCAACTCAAATGAGGGAGGGAAAGCAGAGGAATAAGGCAACAGTTTCTCACACGGGGTCCGCATGGTTTACTCATTCATGTAACGACAGAAGGACATTCTAAAAACTAAAAAGCTAAGAAGGTGACATTCTTCGCACCAAAACAATTTAAAGCACCAACCAACCTTCCGCGTGCTGCAGCACAAGAAACACCGACTCCTCAGAAACGATGTACTTGTGCAGACACACCATGTTGGGCACGCAGCGGGGGATGATGGTCTTTCTGTTCCTGCTGTATTCGCTGCTTTTCCTGAGACCCTGACAGAGAACAAAAAGGTCAGTTGTACCCTCAGCTGCCTTTGGAGCCTGCTGTGCTCTGTGTTTATCAACCAAACTAATCTATCCGAGTTACTCTGGGCTTCAGAGAAACCACTCATCTGCTGCTCTATGCCCCTCAGTCCCTGGAGGCTCTGCGGATGGCATCTGGCGTGAATCCAGAGAACAGAAGATGCCACAAAGCTGCCATTAAAATCAATTACGTGGGTCAGTGTTTTTATTAGAGATGCTCTCAAACTAAGTCATCAGGATGACACACAGTTATTTCTCTATGACCTTTTCTTAAGTTGTATTTTACTTGTGTATATTTTTAAAGCAGTAGAAATTGTGAGATCAATTCAAGTTCCTGGGTCACAAAAGGTATTCCTAGATTGAACAGGCAATTTTAAAATTCTATTCCAAAAAAGTATAAACATTATTTTAAGTTTTCTCCAAAGGACCAGGTTTGTATAGTTTCTGCTGTCATACCTTGGTTTTAAAATCTGGGAAAATGCCAATGATAAAGTATACTCATAAAAAGACATTTGTTTCAGTATATGTCAATGTGACCCACTATGGCCACACCGATAAAATAAAATAAAAGTATCAGAAAAAGAGCCTGGACCAGGGCAGCTCAGTCAGTCGGGCATTGCCCCGCAAAGCGCGGGGTTGCCAGGTGAGTCCTGCTCAGGGCACATGTGTGAGTTACAGGTTCCATCCCCTGAAGGCGTGCACACGAGAGGCAACCAACTGAAGTTTCTCTGCCTTTCTCCCTACCTTGCCCTCTTTCTAAATATAAATAAAATCTTTTTTAAAAAGTTTTAAAGTATCAAAAAAAGAAATGTGAATTTAATTTGAAATTGATTAATACTAGATGTTGTGGGAATATTTAAACTGGTTTTTTTTAAGAACATGTACTGTCATAATCCATTTCAAATACAATTTCAAAATTGAGAGGTTTTCTTTCCTTATTCATTTAGTTACAAATTGAGTTATACAGAGACTCAAAACAGAGATCAAAAACAGGGCCAGGAATGTAGAATGGCTTCCCAAATAATTGTAAACAAAGACCTGAAGGCAAAATTTCAGCACTCAAGAACTGTAATTACCATCACAAGTGAGGTGGTATGTGGCCTCCACAAATTATACAAAAGGTGTCAGAGGTGCATTTAAACTGCACGCTACACATCGAAACCACATGCGTGAGTCTCCAACACATCTCCTCCATACAGTCCATTACCTAAAACACTTAAAATGTATGCTATAGAGTATTTATCAACTGTGATGGAAGGACAAAAAGTAAAGTAAGCACAGGTAACCGCAAACATAAATGAACATCCAAAAAAAGAACATTCAAACACCCAAGAAATAAATATTAAGTACTGTTTCTTTCAGAGCAAAATTTGAAATAAATTTCAAGATCATTAAACATACTAATTCTACTTACTTTTAAAATGAATGTCTGTTCTGTTCTTGTGTCCATTACAAGTAAAACCTACATAAAAAAAACATGAGTAATAATTTGTTCATAATACAATAAAACATTAATTCATAACTTTTTTAAACTACACTTTAAGGGTTTGGGAGAAAGTGCTGGAAATGACTCCACCAACACTGTTAATTTCTGAATAGATTTTTTTTTAAGGCACCAAAACACAGGACTGAAATAGTCTATTGAAAGTAGGTTTATTATGATTTCCTTTCTAAAAATGCCATATTTTAGAAACATTATTATGTCTCCCAGATTTATTTTTAAATATACTTTTAAAAGTAAAGGAAATATTATTTTAGAGAATGAATTTTTCCTCATGCAACATGTATGGTTAAGAAGAAAAACATATATATTTTATAGAAATTGTTGAGCTCTCAATTTTCTCCCTAAAGTCCCTAATGTAGCCACTTGCTATAATGTGATCTCTGTAACTCAGGCTCCAGTCTTAGGCATCCTTAAGGTACTACTTCTCCATCCTGGACTCATCCTACCTCCTCTTTTTCCATCAGCAAATCCTGTCGGCTCCATCTTCAAAATGTATCGAGACTCTGAACCTGCCTCACCACTTCCACAGCTATTTCCCTGATCCAAACAAAGACGCATCTGGATTGTAACAATCACCTTCCCACAGATCTCTCTGCTTCCATCTTTTGTCCTTGGTCTATTCTCACATAGCAGCCAGAGTGTTCTTTTTAAACAGAAGTAGATCATGTCACTCCTTTCGTTTAGAGAAAAGGTCAAAGTCCAAAAAATGATCTCAAGACCCTTCTCGGTCTCACGCATTGCCCCCTCAACCTACTTCCTCCCACCATCTTAATGGATAGGAGTAGAGATAGGAAATTATCCTACCACATTAATATTTTATTATTTTGGAGACATTATTACCAGACGGTGGCGAATTTTTCTATAAAGATGCAGACAGTAAATATTCTTGGCTTTGTGGGCCCATGTGGTCCCTGCCACAGCAGTTCACCTCTGCACAAAAACAGCCCCCACCTGCAACGGCCATGACAGGAATACTGACACCACAGGAATCTGCGAACATCGAAAGAGGGATTTTTCCCCCCAACTCCACAGAACTGTGAGTCAAGGATGAAAAAAACTGTCAAGCTCGGAAAAATAAAAAATGGGGAGTTAAGATGGGAAACCAGTTTGAGAAGAAGATGCTAAATTCCATTTTAGAAATGATGGATTTGATGTAATAGTGACACCATCTTTGGCCTCTCTTCTGAGTGCCTGACTACTTATGTAGGTCTCCATTTAATTTCAATGAATATTCTTGCAGACACCTCCTGAATTCACCCTTTCCTCTCTCCAAAGCCCTATCCCCACTAAAAACAAAATAAATCCCTCTTCCTCCTCCTCTAAAACTGAGTAATACTACCATATACAGGCCACCCCCCCCCAAATCAAAAGTTCCCTAAGTCTCCCACCTTCATAACCAGCAACCAAGATAGTCGGTTCTACCTCCTAAGTGTTTCTCTTACCCACCCTCTGCTCCTACCAGGTTTAAGTGTTTACTGTGTGCTAGGCTTTGACCAGGTGTAATCAGTGTTAATTCTTCCAACTACCCAATGAGATAATCTTACCTTTTCTATTCTGACTGTGAAGACATTATAGCTTCAGCTATAGAAGCTATAATGGTCGGTAATAATGGTATCTACCATATGTGAAAATTTCAGTTAAGAGATAATCCTGCAAAAGTGCTCAGTATAGCCAGTTATTACTATTGCTATCACCATTATCACTTCTTCTCCCTAAAATGCTCCCCTAGCCACTTACCAAACAAGTAATCTTTCCATATTCAGCTCAAACGTCTCTTAGTAACAGACTTTTTTCCGTTGGTCTCACACTGTACACAGTACCAATTCCTATGATAAAATTTCTAAGCCTTCAGTCTGGTTTTATGTTTACTTCTCTCTCCCAATCAGATTTCCAGCCTTTTATTGGCATGTTGGAAGCAGGATAATGGTTGCCAAAAATGGTCACACCTTAATCTCCAGAACTTATGAATATCATACTATTGGCAAAAAGGACTTTGCAGGTGTAATGAAGGTACAAACCATAAAACAGATTACTCTGGATTCTCTGAGTAGGCGCAATCAAATCACACGAACCTTTAAAAGCAGAGAATGGTCTCTGGCCAGAAGTGGAAAGACGGAAATGATAAAGCGGAAGAAGAAATCCAAAAGATACGCAGTCTGAGAGGGCTGTGCGGTGGCTGGCTCTGACATAAGGCCCATGCGTAAGCATGGAGAAAGGCCTCTGGGAACTCAAAGCAAGCATGAGAAGAACAGGTTTTCTAGGGGCAAAGACCGGCCCTTGGCAGACAGCCTGCAAGGACAACTCCTACAACAACAACAACAAAAAAGAATTCAGCCAGCAACTTGAATGAGCATGAAAGCGGATTTTTCCCCAAAGCCTCCAGGAAGGGACGCCACCCTGCAATCCTAATAGAATCTTGACTTTAGCCCCACATGACCCATGTCAGACACCTAGCCAATGTGACACAACTAAATTGGTTGTTTTCAGCTGCTACGGCTGTGGTGATTTGTTATGGCAACAATGAAAATCTGCAGGAGGCAGACACTGTGTTTCCTCTGACCTATGAGTCTCCCACAGCGAATGTTCTGAGTGAACAAATTCAGGTATAAAAGTGTGGAAGGTAGATGGCAAAATGGGAGTGGAGCTTGGAAAATACACTGAAACTAAAGATTTCTATTTGCGCATTCTCCATGAAGATAACAGATAGAGACCTGAGAACGCAGCCCACTAAAATGCTTACTGTGTGCCAGGCACCGTGCTGGGCTCTAAAGAATTAACTCGTGTGGTACAGTCCAACAGTCCAATGAGGCAGGTGCACTGTAGCTGGTTTCACAAATAAGGAACCAAACGTGAACCTGTTGACTTGCCTGCTCCTGAGTTGAAGAAGTGGCAGAGGTGAAATTGAAACTCCAGCAGTCTGGCTCCAGGGTTCTCCCTTGTTTAACTGCTAAGCTAAACTATGTCTAAATTTTGAAAATTCTCCATAGTTGGAATAATGAGGGTGTATAGATAACAACCACCAAATGTATAGTGAGAAAAGTACGAAGAAAACCAAAAAATATACTGGTTCAGAAGAAAGAAAACCAGAAAACAGTGGTTCGGATGTCAGGAAAGAAAGTGCTTTGCAATAAGAATCATTACCTACGACAAACACCCAAACGGAAGCCATGAAGAATGAGAAAATGAGAAGGGATTACTGTCTAAGGCAGTTAAGAAGCCATTGGTAGCCTTTTTTTTAAGATTATTTGTTTATTTATTTTTAGTGAGAGGGGGAGGGAGGGAGGGAGAGAGAGAAACATGGATCGGTTGTCTCTTGTGTGCCCCAGAGCAGGGACCCAGCCTGCAACCCAGGCGTGTGCCCTGACTGGGAACTGAACTCACCACCTTTTGGTTCGCAGGACGATGCCCAAACACTGAGCTACACCAGCCAGGGCCATAGGTAACTTTTAATACCGCGTTATGCAGTGAACTGGTGAGTATAAAAGCCACAATCCTCTGGGTTAATAATGGATGATAAGGAAATGGCGGTGATACATATAAATCATATATGAATAGAGAAATATGCCCAAAGAAGGAAAAACACTGAAAGGAAAGAGCTGGTAGCATCATCAGGTTCAAACTACTTTCAGAGAGCCTAGGCCTACTCTATTCCCCCCATAATTTCCCTTTGAGCTACCATCACCACCCATCTTGAACCACCATGGCATGGGAACACATCCAGAGAACTTGAACCTTGATGGTTAAATGAATCCATCATGAGAGCAAAAGGAGGCACAGGGACCCCGTCCTCTAGCTGCAAAAAAGTATTCAACGAACACTGAGTCTGTAAAGACAAGTAGGGTTCCTTAGATCTCATTTGTTTTTATATCAAGTTGTGACTCCTTTAAGCCACTCACCAGAATGCCAGTCCTATTTAGATAAGATACATCTACGAAATACAAAGGTTTCACCACGTAAAAGGCTTGCGAGCTGTTACAAAGAAAGAACTTCTTTTTCCCACCAGAAGCCTCTGACCTGACGGAATGGACTCCATGTGCACAAATGAGAAGTGATTCTTTCTGCCTCTCTCAGCCATGAAGCATAAAGTGGATCAAATGAAAAGGCCAAATTAAGATCGATAAACACGGCTGGGAAGTGCTGCTTTGTTTACATTTACTATCTTTTCCCATCAAGTTTGTTTGCAGCTTGACGACGTTCACACTGAGGCCATAAACACAAGAACATATGTGATTTTTTTAAAATGTGCCCTTTGACTGTCAATTTCTCCCAAACAGGTGTTGACTAAATGATTATAAATTGGCCTCTGGATACACTTCTTCAACTGAGCCGTACAGGGCTGGTGATAATGTAATTAGGCCTAAAAACATCAGGCCGGTGAATGCTTTCCATCTGTTTGGCGATAATGTTTAGTTAACAATAGTCTTTAAAAGAAAGCACCTTCAACTTCGGTTCTTAAAAGTTATTTATAGAGCCATTCTTAACACACCAGCACTCTTGCTAACAAGAGCTTTAGCCACTTGGAAATTATTAGCCATACGGCTGTATACAAAGAGAAATGACTGCATTTAACATCTGTATCTTTCCAAATTTACACGCTTCAACCTCATTTAAAGTCATTTCTTAATGAACAGGACTGTGGTGCTGCATTAATATTATAGTTGCATGCACAAAGATCGTAAGGAGCCAAACATTTTTTTAATGCCAACAGTAGGCCAATCTGTAATGAAGCTGTCAGCATAAAGGACAAAATAATAGCTTCTTTAACCCTCAAACAGAATTTGTTCATCTGTAGACTAGAACACATCAATTTAAAAACTGCTCATGAGTTTGCTCACCTTTATAAAGACAAAAATCTAATTTGGTACTAATTTGATACAATTGTCTTTCCAATAAAAGACTCCTAAAACCATCTCTTATTTCATAATAAAACAAGTACTGTAACTAAAACTGTCATGAAATAATTATCTTGGCTAGCATACCTTATTGAGAGAATACAATTAATGTATTTCTCCCTTTCATTTTTCACACTTACTCATCAGCATTGTATTAGGATAAGGTCTAGCTGAAGAGATTACTCCCTCGTTACCCACAGTAATATCTCCTCCTTGGGGCAAAAAAAGCAGACAACTTACCCCATAAGGATGAGCCTCATCCGCTCTTCAGTTCCACCAGTACGACGAGACTTGCCTACTCTTCCTTCACGAGAGTGGTAAGAAAAGCTCCAGCTACATACAGGTCTGGGTCTTTCTGTTACCCAGGATAAGGAGGGCCTAACAGTTAACTAGGAACCACCGGTGGAAGGACAGGAGGATCGGGGAAGTATATCAAAAGCATCAAATGTTGATGCATTTTAATCACACGAAGAACCCATTCAGAGGAAAGAGATACTGCCCTGAAGACACTGGGACTATGGTAAAGAAGTGTGGGGCTGCCTCCCTGAGGATAAGCATCACCATTCTTGAATCTTTTTAGATGATTAACTGCTGACACTCAAAGTCTGTAGGTCTCTAAAAACAACTTCAGCTCCAGTTCCTTGGAACAGAAAGATCACCTAGGTAATTTGAGGGAATACCAATCACTTTGGTGCTGTTACTTCACAGGACTCCAGAACAATTAATGGAAGTTAGAAAAATGTTTCAGAAAAGCCTACAGGGAGTCATCTCAGACAAACACAGCCTTCCTCTCAAACAGCGTCACAGCCCTGTTCACGTTTGCTAGCTACAGTCTGGGTGAACTTCAGCCGTGGGACCCACGCATCCACAAACACGCATCCAGCGGAGAGTGACATCAGCACCATGGAGAGGAGGCAGAGAAAACACACAAGCCCATCTGCAGGACAGTTTTCCCCAACACACTTTCAGGTGAACAAGATCAAAGATCACACTTCCTTGTACTCTCTTAAAGAAGTTCACACTTACCCATGTTGGTGACTTGTTAACTGAACTCGCAGTGGCAGCCCAGCTGAGGCTGGCGATCCTATTTTATTTTTTTTGTAGAAATAGTTAGAACAACAAACCTTGGCTCACCCCCTACACCACAAGATGATAATCAAATGTTATTTATATTTACTAAAAACTCATCCCATTTTGCATGCTTATCATGTTCAAATGTGTTTCTAAAAGGTTCATTGTTAATTCCATACCTTATTCTCATAAGATTTCTCTTTTATAAGTTCAACTACCAGAAAACAAGGAATAGATGACCTTTAATACCAACAATTCCCCTAATCGCCTTTCTTTGGCATCAGAAGGCTAACAATGCTCCCGGCAACTGCAGACGCGAAAGACGGTGAGCCTCCTGCTGCAGTGCACCAGGAGGCACAGCGGCGAGAGCATCGGCAGGAGGAGCCTGCGCAGGGGCGCTCCTCTCATGCCACGCCACGCAACCAAGCAGGTCTCGGTGGTCGCATGCTCGTGAAAGTCATTTCACTGATGAGAACTGAAGTATAAGGAGTAAAATTCAACATGGATACTTATAACCTGTAGTCTGGAGAGTATTTTCATTTACTGTTCCCAAGGATCTGTTTTCATCAGAGAAAAGTATAAAAGGTATCCCTAGAATTGAAGAGGAACAGAAAAAAAAAAATCCTTTGGAGTGTTATCAGTCTTATTTGTCCTAGAACTTCCAATATGGTACATTATCATGAAGTGAACAAACAATGCAAAAAGGGTAATGCTTTCTGGATTGCTGGCAGTCGAACAATCAGCAACCAACTCAGAACAAGATGGAATGTATCTCTTTGAGGCAGGTCCAGCTCCTCAGGCTCCTGTGTAACCTACAAACAACTTCAAAGGTAGGAAACAACGGACCAAACCCACAGGACTCTGTGGAGGTTGAACTCACGATCCACACTTCCTCCTAGATATTAAAACTCAAAATACCATGATTCAAAGCATACTTTAAATGTTTATCTGAACACCTGTAACTGCTAAAAAAGTCTCCTATTTCTGTTTATGTAAGTTTCTTCTCTGTCTTAACTACAGGCAAATTGGGGCAGAACAGGCAGAAAAGAACCACTTAGGAAGTGCAAGCAACAGGATACTAAGTTGGTAAATAACTAACTTCACTCTAAGAAAACAACTAATTTTAGATTTCTTTAAATGCCCAGACATTTGCAAAGGTTTTAGTATGCTAATTTTTTTAATTAAAAGATATTTCAGCAGTGAAAGCTCTTTCATATGCACTACCAATTCTTCATCAAACGCTAACTTCCCAACTTAACACCAGTGCAGCCGGCGGCAGCCTGAAGGTTCGCCATCTGCTGCAGCCCGAAGTCTCGGTGGCCACCTTCAGGACGCACGCATCAAAGCCCTGAGATAAGAGACTGGAGAAACCCCGCTTCGGTCTGCATAGGAGGTGACAGACCCAGAGGCAGGCAACAGGCAGGCTACCAGAAAACTCAGCTTCAGGAGCCATCCATCACCCCAAGAAGGCGCACCCAAGGACACAGGGGATGAACGGCTGAACAGAAAGACAAGTACTACTTCTAATGGAACGTAATGAAGTAAACTCAGTAAATGTGGTGATTTTTCTTTAAAAAAAGAAAAGAGGGGAGTAGTCACATTGAAAATCAACTCTGATTTCATTCAAAATAAGTATGCAAGTAAGATAAAATAGAAAATTCTTTAGTGTTTTAATCAGTCTATGAATAGAAATGTAGGTATCCATTTTCATGTAGTCATAAATAAGACACTTTCTCAGAAAAGTCTGTTTTCTGGGTACCATTGCACCCACAGTCCCAATATCACCCAAGGAAAATGTACTTTAAGGTGAGGTTTTATAAAATCCACAAAATGACAGTTAAAAACCCTGATTTCTGGCTATTCAAAAAAATGCCATTTATTGACAGTAATGATCACATTTACCACAATACCTCATATAGAAACAAAATACTGTGGTGTCCTTTAAAAGATTTAAAAAAGAGAGCATCTCAAGAACCTGCCTATATTCAACTGCAATACTGAGTAACTGGCTTATAGTCATCTTAAAAGTAATTCACTAATATAAAATTTTCTTGTCCTTCATCTTTGCTTTCTGCTTTTTTCTTTAGTATTTTAAATGCAACCAAAAGAAAATCATTATAGAAAATCATTCTTTAAAAAATAATGCAAAAAAGCATCTTTTTATTCTTGGTTTGAAAATGGCAACAGCTACATTTAGTTTGCATTAATTATAGCCTGAAACCAGATTCTTGAAAGTTCTTCCAAAGTTCCACAGGGAGACGGTTATTAACTTATTTAAAGTGAGCGCATTATTATTAACTTATTTAAAGTGAGCGCATTATTAAACATTCACGTGCCATAAGAACTGCCAATGAGTCCTGTCTGTCCTGTTCTCTATTCAAACGAAATACAACCACAGCCTGCGGAACGCACCAAGGATGATTTCGGCAACCTGATGCAATACTGCACCGTGTGCAGTGTATGCAGGCCCAGTGAACTCGATTCACGCCTTGGTACACTTAGTAACTTCAATAATGATTTTTTAAGGACCATAGTTTGTCACTGCGATGGTTAAAAAGAGTAAATGCTCCCAGAGTGACTTTATCCTCTAAGATATGTTATAAATACATTATGAGTCATACAATTAGAAAAAGAAAATAAGAAAATTTTGGGGGTACTAACACAGATTTGCCAATACAAGTAACTTACTCAAAATTCAAAGCCTACATTCTTTCATTTCTCCAGGGGGCACTGAAATATGGCTGGCAAAGGCTGTTTTCATGGACAGACTAATAGCAGGATCAGAAAGAAAAAGGATTTAAAAAATATTTCCCTACTTCCCATCTAAAAGTCACCTGGCCAAAACTCTGGATTATTCATCTTTAGGCAAATAGCTCAATGTAGTCCTGCCCTACAGCAATGAAAAAGACATGTCAGTCTCCAGAAAACAGTCTAAGAAGTAAATATTTCAACTGCAAACGTGAATTTAAAATTTCTTACATTCCTATTAGCCAACGTCAATGAATGTGAGCCGTCAGTGTCAATGATGTCTCATCCTAGGATGTGAGGTCAATGATTTAGGGAACAATACAGCCAACACAGAAATGTCTTTTATATATGTATACAAAAAGAGTTTCACTTTGTGTAATTTCCAAATCCTAGGCCTATACATCTACTGCTTCACAAAACCTGCTTCCAAAGGACATGGTGTGTCTTTGTAAGAAAACTGGATATAAATATAGCAGGAGGCAGAATATAAAAGACAGAAAAAATGGGGTTTAAAACAGAAATGCTGAAGAGCTAGGAAAAACATCCACTTAGCAGGCTCTTCTCAGATCCAAAGGCTTTAAAAGCTGGATCTCTACACCTTTGTCATCCTCGTTTTGATTGTCTGTTTTCTGTTTTTGTGAAGAAACTTGCCCAAGGCCACAAAGAGATTATGCTAAAGAGAGGTTAAAACTCTGAAGTTCTGGGTGTAAAGGACCAGGTTCAGCTCCTGCCATTCAAATCCATAATGAAACCATTTATACTATTTCTCTGGTCTGAATTCTAAAGTTCACTTGGAATAATAACTTGACACTGTTAAATTTAGATGAAAATTAATTCAAATAAAAGTAGTCTGCTGTATTTAGCTTAAGATCCCTTCTTATTTGCATTTGCTAGAAAAGCCTAATGCTCTAGTGGTGATACCGAGTCTGTTCATACCCTAGTTCAGTATTTTCACTCCACTGCTAGGTGTGTTCTACAAATGTGCTTGAATCAGTTTATAGGCCCTGAAAACTAACATCAGTCCCTAAAAAAGTAGCAAGTATGTCTACATAATTTTTATATAGTGTTCAGAATTGGTACAATGTATATACTCAGTTAATAAATGCTATCTTATTATGATAATGGACACAGAGACTACATCTTCAAGGCATTCAATACACATCCTACTAAGTTGCCAATGTCAAAGACAGCCTGATTGCAATTCAGAAGACAATGTCTCAAGGGCAAGGAAGCTATTATTTCTAAATGTTTTTAATGAGTTTTGTACTTTTACGGCAGATGGAGCTGAACTTCTGGTATTGATTAAAAATGAACAGTGTTTTCAGATGACCTAGAAAATTTATTTAGTAGAAGAATACAACGTATTTGTGTTCTGAAAAATTCCACATGGGGAACACAAAGGCAGGACACTCATTCTCAAACAATTTCATTGGCTGCAACGAGGTACCCAGCCAGCAATCCACAGGCGCACTCTGAGAGGAGGTGACGGGGAGGGGAGGAATGTTCTGACAGTTCTCGGTTCAAACCTCCCTCTTGCTCTGATCCTGCAGCTGCAGGGCATTTTGAGGTGCATACTCCCTACGTATTTGAAACCTTAAGTCCCACACACTGTTTTCTGTCCCCTGGACAACCACTCCACAGGCATCTATTGAACCTTACTGCGTGGACAGCACAGTATTCCGTTGGGCATTATCAGGGAGAATAGAAAGGGATGTGAGATACAGAGTTCCTGCCCTCTAGGGCACGTTAACAAGATATTTAAGGCAACTAAAAGTATACAACTAAAATAATACAAAACTGAATGCTGAACTTAATTCAAAGAAAGAAAAGATGAACAGCAGAGTTATGGAGGAGGTAAGCTTCCAGCTGTCTTGAAGAGTGGACGAAACAGAGGTAGGCAAGAAGGAAGGACTGAAGAAGGTGAAGAAGCTAGAAAGAGGGCAGACTCTGAGTCTCCCTACTCTTCCCTGCTTTCTTTGCTTTGCTTACTCGAAGAAGCCCCTGGAGAGCCCCAAGGTAGATGCCCTTCCTATATGTTCCCTCAATAGCCCCGTCTCTTTCCTTCCCCAAAAGCACTTGCACACTGTGCTGAAACTGTCAGTTTATTTGTATTTCCCACTCGGTCACAAACTCTGAATGGGGAGAGATTAGGTGTGTTTTAGTGGGTAATACCACCCTCGACACAAGCAGAAGATCAACACATATTTGCTGAATGAATGAATGAATGAGAAAACAGAAATGGAAAGATATGCAATGCCATGGTGAGGAGGCAGGCCAATCTGAATAAATGATTTCAACACATATGTATTGAGTATCTGCTATTTGCAAGTCACTGTGCTAATGCCAAGAATCCAAAATTAAATAAGATATAGTCACTGAGCTGGTATTTGATATGTTATAGAGACTTATTCTCCAAAGACATATATCTTAAGCACAGGATTTAGATTATCTTTTCTGCCTAACAGATGTCTGTAAATACTGCGCTAAAATAGACAAAAATGTTCATATTTTAAAAAGAAGAAAATTGCTTGATCACTTGAGGCACATGAAAGCTTATTGTAGAAGGCACAGAAATGTCAAAAAACTATCATACAAACACAAATATTGAAAGTAAACTGTAATATAAAATATTTTAAACTACCACACACTATGAATGAATGCTCTCACACATACGTTAAAAGCATGTAAAGAACACAGCAAAAGATATTTAAATCAGACAGCAAAGGAGGCTTCCAAAAGAAGACAGTAAGAGTGAGAAAGAAAAGGAAAAGTCCCTCCAAGTAGACGAGGGCACCGTGCGTGAAACATGAGGCCTTGTATTCCCCACAGGCTCAACAGGTACCGAAGAGGTCATGGCAGTCTGGGAAAACGGGTGCAGTGCGGGGGGTGGAGGGGGAAGGCTGAGAATCAACAGAGAAAGCAAGGGCCAGATCACAAGGTCTCTGTAGGCTTAGCTAAGGAGTTTGAATATTATCCTAAAAACTATATGAAGGTATTAAAGGACTTTAAGCAAGAGGGTTATTAGTTTTAGAAAGTCCATTTTGGTTAATTTTTATAAATTACCCTGGCAGCAGTGTCAACAATGAACTGGAGACTAATCAGACTGAGGGAATAACAGTACATCTTAAAAGGGGAATGAGAACATAGTGTACACCTTTACACTTGGAAGTAGTTTGGGATGCCTAAATCTTCATTTGAAACACAAGCTGAAGGAAAGATGGACTTGATGTAACCAGCAGGACCCAGAAAGTACTGGGGCAACTATTCTTCTAGCTGAAATAATTATTCCAGCTATAAGTCACCTACCGCAAGGGTCCCCAATCTCCAGGCCATGGACTGGTACTGGGCTGGGCCTGTTAGGAACCAGTCTGCACAGCAGGATGTAAGCTTGAGTGTAATGTGCCTGAATCGTCTGGAAACCAAACCCCACCCCGATCCAGAAAAATTGTCTTCCACGAAACCAATCCCTGGGCCAAAAAGGTTGGGGACCACTGATCTACAGGACTCTGTACTATTTGATTAAAGAAATTTAACAACTTGAAAAAGGTCAACAAAGACATGTTGATCAAACTTATGGATGCCCTGAAGTTGAGGGGGCTATACAATGTGTTCATTTTTTAAAAAAGATTTGTTTACTTATTTATTTTTAGAGAGAAGAAGGGAGGGAGAGAGACATCAATGTGTGGTTACCTCTCACACGCCCCCTATTGGGAACCTGGTCCCCTACTGGGGACCTACCTACCCAGGCACATGCCCTTACTAGGAATTGAACTGGCGACCCTTTGGTTTGAAGGCCAGCACTCAATTCACTGAGCCACACCAGCCAGGGCACAATGTGTTAAATTTAACGTTCTTTTAAACACAGATCACTATTCCCTGTAGAAACCCCACTGAATCACAATAAACAAACGTTAAAAGATACAGAATGACAGACAAGAGATGTGAAGAGATGGCGGAAGTTTAGTAGACAGAAAACAGGTGCCAAATGTCTACAGGTGCAAAAACCAACAAAAAGCAAGCCAATTCTTACTGCAGAACTCCAGAAACAAGAAGCACCAGCTGTCTCCTGAAAATAGGAGGATGAGGGAAAAGTCTACACATCCCTGCCGCTGTGCAGCCGGCCAGAGATGCCCTGCTCCTCCCTGGGGGAAGACTCGGAGTTCATTCTCTAAAGATGTGAAATCAGATTCCTGACAGCTGCAGGTGGGACCGAGCAGCGGTACTGAAAACAGGGCGTTGTGTGAAAGCCTGCACACCAGACTGGTGAGTGCATTAGTCCCCCTGCTACCTGTGAGCTCCCGGAACACTGCTGGTACTGGATCCCTAGGTAGATGATTGTTAAGGTTCTTTTGTGGGGTTTTTTTTTTTTCATCTTTTAAAAATGATGTGCCATCCCTATGGCATTGATGGTTTCTGATGAGAAATCCACGGTCATTCAAACTGCTTTTCCTTTGTAAGTAAAGTGTTGCTTCCCTTGTGCTGCTTTCAAATTTTCTTGTCTTTACTTTTGAGAAGTTTGACTACGATGGGCCTTGCCATGGATTTGTTTTATCCTTTTTGGGACTCACTTCTTGAATCTGCAAGATGATGTCTCACCATTATTTCTTCAAATAATTCTTAGCTCCACCCTCTTCTTCCTCATCATCTGCAACCCCGATGACATGAACATTAGAACTTTTGATTTTAGCCTCATGGATTCCTGAGCCTCTGCTCATTCTCTCGCCAGTCTATTTCTCTTCACTCAGACCGGGTGGTTTCTATTGTTCCACAGTCAAATGGCACTATTTTCTCTGTCCTATCCATTCTGTTATTAAGCCCACTAAGGGTTATTTTTTTCCTCTTATTGATTTTTTGGTTCTAAAATCTCCATTTGGTTTTTCTTTAGACCTTCTGTTTCTTCGCTGAGACTTCCCTTTGTTTGTTTGTTTCAGGTGTGTCTGTAGCTACTCAGCGAAGCGCTGTCATGATGGCCGGCGCAAAATCCTTGTGGGATAACTAACCTCTCTGTCAGCTCAGTGCTGGGGGCAGCTGACTGTGTTTTCTCAATGATTTTCTATGTAAACCTGAACATTTTGAATACTATAGTACAAGACTCTGGATCTTCTTAAATGTTTTATTTATATTTTTTAAAGATTTTATTCATTTATTTTTTTTGAGAGAGGAAGGGAGGGAGAAAGAGAGGGAGAGAAACATCATTATGTGGTTGCCTCTCATATGCCCCCAACTGAGGACCCAGCTCACAACCCAGGCATGTGCCCCGACTGGAACTGAACCAACAACCCTTTGGTTCGCAGGCCGGCACTCAATCCACTAAGCCACACCAGCCAGGGCTAAGTGTTTTATTTCAGCAGCCTTCCCCTGCTGGTGTTCTGATGGGGAGATGAAATAACGGGTTTATTACCCCCAGGCAGAGATGGAAGTTCAGTGCCTGGTTCTGCCGTCACTGATAGGTGACAGAGGAAAATGGGACTCCTGGTTACTGCGGAGCAGGGGCAAGAGTTCAGGCTCTGCTGATGCCACCTTGGCTGGAAAAGACAAAGGTGCCTCATTCATGCTCCTCAGGGGCCTCCCTTGGCATCATGTGTGGGTAGCTTCATTGCACAGGGCAGTAGTGGGCAGACCCAAAATCTCTACCAGTCCCCTCTGACACTTCCCCAGTGGGGAAAGGAAGAGGAACCTCTTTACCCCAGGGGGACTAACAGTCCAGGCTCCCCAAAACATCATCCCCACAGGGGGGTGCAGAACCTTATTACAGCCTTGCAAAGATCAAAGTTTAGGTGCCTCACATGGCTTTTGCTAGTGGTAGTGAGGTAGGGCTGACATTTTTCTGTGCTGTTTGGCTAGAGTAGAGTGGTTATTGTCTAAAAGTTTTCTGTCTTGCTAAGCTGCTCCTTCCCTAGTTCTCTGGCTGGGAAGAGCAAGCTTTTGTTTGGTTTGTTTTCGTTCGTGCCTGCTGGCCTTTCCAACTTGCCCATTTCCCAGCATCTAGCCTGGAGTAAGTGAGGCAAAAGAAAACACAGGGGTTCATCACCACGCAGCCCGTTGGGTCCCAGGGTCACCAGCCAGTGTTCTTTTTATTCTCTGCTTTTCAGAGACTTTTTATGTTTGTTTTCTATATAATGCCCAGAGCTTTAGATGCACTGAGCAGAAAAATGGGGAAAAAGACTTCAACTCCATGTTTCCGAAAGCAAAAGTCAGTATCTGTAATTTAGTATCATTAAAGATACTAGGTAACTTCCCACCGGACTACCACATTTTCTCCTAATAATTTTAGTGGCTATGCTAATGGGACAGATTAAAATTGCCAGGATCTAAAGAGGGAGGATGTATTTGTGGTCTCCTCCTACATAAAAGGCCAAACAGAAATATTTTTGCCCCACTGTTTAGGTAAAGGACAAATTCCCATTAACCTAGTCAGACTCAGTGTTCCCACCACTAGCAGAGACCCAGACACGGGTGCTTTTGGCTTCCCAATGAGGGCGGTTTTCCCCTGTGTGACCTAGGAATCAATCTGAACAATCTCCACAAATTTTCTCAATCATATTTTAAAGACAGAATAGAAACTCATATTTTTTCCAATGGCAAGTCAAACTAAGAATTCTGCCTGGGAGTTCCGGCCAAGATGGAGCTGTAGGTGGACACACTCTGCCTCCTCTCACAACCAAAATTAAGGACAACAAAGATTTAGAAAAAAGAAAACAACTAGAACTGATAGAAAACTGAACTGTACAGAAGTCCAACAACCATTCATCCAGACCGGTAAGAGAGGCAGAGTCGCGGCAGGAAAAAGTGGAGGTGCAGACCAGGCACACAGGCAGCAGCAGCTAGCAGATCCCAGGCGCACAGGTGGCAGCTAGAAGACCCCAGGTGTACAAGCAGCAGCTAGTGGGCACCGGGTGGCAACTATGCAGACCTGGTGAGGCTGTGCAAGGTGGCTGACTGACCAGGTGGTCACACGTTTGCGCTCAGATAATCCAGGTGAAGGGGAAGTGGCGGAAGGGACTGGAATTCGAGAGAGAGCAGAGCAAGTGCTATTATTCCCTCTCTGACCCCGCCCCCACATACAGCATCACTACCCAGCAACTGGGCTGCCCCACCCTGGGGAACACCTAAGGCTCTGCCCCTCACTACGTAACAGCTGCAACTAGACCAAAAACAAACACAAAAACAAAAATGGCTCAAGCTGGAGAACAAATCAAAGCCCCAGAGCCAATCCATCTAGGTGACGAAGAGATAGCCAACCTATCAGATGCACAGTTAAAAGCACTGGTGATCAGCATGCTCACAGAATTGGCTGATTTTGGTCGCAAATTACATGAACAAATGAAGGCTACAATAAGTAAAATGAAGAAAAACGCACAGGGAAGCAATAGTGATGGGAGGAAAACTGGGACTCAAATCAATGGAGTGCACCAGAAGGAAGAAAGAAAGAAACAGACCACAAACAAGGAAGAAACAAGAATTCAAAAAAATGAGGAGAGGCTTAGGAACCTCCAGGACATCTTTAAACATCCCAACATCCGAATTATAGGGGTACCAGAAGGGGAAGAGGAAGAGCAACCAGTGGAAAACTTATCTGAACAAATAATAAAAGGAGAACTTCCCCAATCTGGCAAAGGAAATAGACTTCCAGGAAGTCCAGGAAGCTCAGAGAGTCCTAAAGAAGGTGGACCCAAGGAGGAACACACCAAGGCACATCATAATTACATTAGCCAAGATTAAAATGAAGGAGAGAATTCTAGAAGCAGCAAGGGATAAGGGGACAGTCACCTACAAAGGAGTTCCCATCAGACTGTCAGCTGATTTCTCACAAGAGACCTTACAGGCAAGAAGGGGCTGGAAAGAAGTATTCCAAGTC